>JAFIRS010002180.1:0-244071 GCA_018342105.1 Gonioctena quinquepunctata
AAGTTTGTAAAAACATTTATTTCTGTTACTTGATCGGCCAGGTTTTCTGCAGCCAGCTCTTAGATATGAGAAATGATTTGTTTTGGAAAGAATATTCACCCCAAGGGATTAATTTTTCAATTTCGAAATAAAAAAAAGCTGTTGGAGCTGGAGTTTGAACCCACGATCCTTTTCTTGAACTAGTTCGAATCTGGCGTCTAAGACTGCTCGGCCAACTGGGAAGATACTTTATGTTGAAAGTATTACCAATCTGTTGCTACATTGGAAAGGTTGCTTTTTCCGAAAAAAGGCATTCAAAACTCATGCACAACTTTTGCCCAGGTAGTCAATGATTTTTCTTATGTTTGCTGTGGGACCGAATATTTGAAAAACATTCCATTCTGGTACTCGCAGGTTTTCTGCAGCCCGTTCTTGGACTATTTATAGTATTAGAGAAAAGAGAAAAAAAAATACTTTAAAAAACAGTGGGCATTATATTGGCAAATCATTAGCAGTTTTAATCGAATTTACTTTCCTTGTGATCTAGTAAAATGAGGTTTGAAAAATTATCTAAAGCGTTCCATAATTGTATTCTACTAGAAACAAAAAAAGGGTATAAAAAAATTAATGATAACGCATACGAAATGAATGGAAATTTTACACGTTATAATAACACAATCAGAGTTGGCTTGTTGATGTTTGGGTATCGTGAAAAGCAGAGGTAATTACATTTGATGATGAAATGAATTGAAATACTTACAATCTTTACACGCTTTATATTAGCTTCACTTGTATGTTTGTTTGTTTGTAACCGGCTCCTTTGGGCGCGATTTTGACCCACTTCCAGACGTACGAATGATTTGAAATCTGGCAGGTGTACATAATTCCGGTGACAATGCATTAAGAAATTTTTGTTTGGAAAAAAAACAGGATGGCGGTTCCAATATGGTGGACGAGTTTTGTGATTATGGTCCGATTCGCTTCAAAATTGGTATCTGAGGGTTTTCGTGGTCAGAGATTATGATTCTTCTGTCAAAACTGAAAAATTCAAGATGGCGGCTCCAAAATAGTAGACGAGTTTTGTGATTATGGTCCGATTCTATTCAAAATTGGTATGTGGGGGTTTTTGGGGTCGAAGATAATGATTATCTTGTCAAAATTGGGGGAGTCGAAATGGCGACTACGAAATGGCGGAAGAGTTTTGTGATTATGGTCCAATTCTATTCAAAATTGGTATGTGGGGGTTTTTGGAAGATTAGATAATATTCTAATAATTGAAGAATTAAGGCGGCTCCAAAATGGCAAACGAGTTTTGTGATTATGGTCCGATTCTATTCAAAATTGGAAAATAATAGTTGAAAAAATTAAATAATAATAATAATAGTTTGAAAAACTGAAGAACACGCTTCGAAAGAAAACTAAACTAAAAAGTGGAAAATAAATAATAGTTTGAAAACTAAAGAACACGCTTCGAAAGAAAACTAAACTAAAAAGTGGAAAATAATTCTAAATTAGTTTGAAATAAGAATACAGTGATTAACAACAAATGTATTATCGTTAAAGAGCGTGGGGTGCTCTTTAAGATATTTTCATAATGATTCTACTATTACTTTTCTACAATTTCAGATCTTTTATCCAACCATCTCTGTTCCCTGATTGGCTATTGTCATCAAGAAGTTTCTTGTTCTCCCATTGGCTATTTTAGTTAGATGCAATTTCATATACTGTATGTTTCAACCTTATAATTTTGTTTTTAATCCAAAATAATTTTGTAAATCTAGACTTTTTGTTGTATTTCAAACAATCATGTGATTTAATCATTTTTGAAAATACAGAAAAATGATTGCATTATAGTATTTGTATATATTTACCTATCAATGTTATACAGAGGCTTCATAAAGGAAATATAATCTCAAAAAAATGTAAAACAATATCTCATGAACTACTAACTATTAAATATTTATTATTTTTGTGGAAATTTTAGGAAATTATTTCTTTTTGACCCCTGAAATTTATTTGAAAAAGAAATAATTTCAAAAAAAAACACAAAAATAGTAAATATTTAATAGTTAGTAGTTCATGAGAAATTGTTTTAGATTTTTTTTGAGATTCTATTTCCTTTATGAATCCTCTGCATAATATTGATAGGAAAAAATATGCAAATACTATAATGCAATCATTCTCACACATTGTCAAAATGTTTGAAATACAACAAAAAAGTCTAGATTTACAAAAGCATTCTGAATTAAATGTGATCAACAAAATTATAAGCTTGAAACATACAGTATATGAAATTGTATCTGATTAAAAATAGCCATTGGGAAAACAAGAAACTTCTTGATGACAATAGCCAATCAGGAAACAGAGATGGTCAGATAAAAGATTTGAAATTGTGGAAAAGTAAGAAATGAGAAACGTCAAAGATAATTATATTCAAATATTGTATTTAGTTCATAAGAAATGTAAAATATATTAGTTCATAAGTTCTCTCAAATAACACCAAATTGATGAAAAAGCGACAAGGAAGTGCGCGAGTTTGAAAATTCAAATAAAATGGACAAAACAGAATTGGCATCCAGGAAATGAAAAAACAAAGCGAGAAGGATATTGAAAAAAATTTTGAAAAGAAGCCACGTAAAGAAATTTGAAAGAAAAAAATTCAGGATTTTCATTAATGAGCAGGTAGTTTTTCAACAATAAAAAACCAATACAACCTCTGAATAATCTCGACACAAAATAAACAAGGATAAAAGAAGATTACCTTTTTGGTTCTCCACATGAAAACTTGTCCAAGCTGATTTCGTGGATTTTGGATGTTTCCTTTTGAGTTCCTGAGAGAAGTGGATGAAACAGGAATTCAGATCATGCCAGGTATTGCATAAGCGACATTCCAGTTCCAGGTATAAACTCTTTTAGTGCACATCACAAACTGAATCACTTCACAAAATAACTCGTATATCTGAAGAACTCTATGATTTGGTATTGAACTATAAAAGAATTCTTCCAACTCAAAAAAAAAGTGAGGTTATATTTACATATCCATCACTGTTTTCATTATTTTATGAAAATTTGTCAATTGCTCATAGTTATAAGTTATCTATCGCAGGCCAGGTTAATATAAGTTTTCCTGAATGAAGGAAATAATTGTTTTTGATAATTTCTGGTTTATTTTCCACAATGATATGCTAATATTTCACTTATAAACACTGAACTGAAAATAATTCGAGTGACATCAAGACCGGCAGTGGCTCTATTGCCAGTACCGACTCCTGAGGCGAAAGCGTACCAACTGAGATTAGTCGTGGTAAGAAAAATAATAATAATTGGCAACAACGTGGCGAGAAAACAGAAACGTTAGCTGGCAATTATTATTTCATAACAATTTGTCAATATCAGTAAAGTGGGACTATAACAATTTGACTTCCAACGAGGGGTGAAAACACCAATTATCATTTCATAACAATTTGGCCCAACAAAACCCTATCAACATAACATAATAATTTGGCTCCCAACGCGGAGCGAAAATAATTAGCTATCAACATTACATAACAATATGTATATATAAAGATTTTAACAATTTTTCTCTCACCATTTCATATGTTTTATATATTTTTTTAATGAACTGTGAATTATTGGTGTGAGAGTCACGAACAAGTGTTTTACACTAGTTATTTGTGCAACCAGTTGGGAAAAGCACTATTTTCCGTAATGAGCGATTTTCTGCGGAACGAGCGAAGCGAGTTCCGCAAAAGAAAGCGAGTTACGAAAATAGTGTTCCCCAACTTTTCACACATTATTTTTTGCAATTTCGATATAATGTGATCCTTTTTCGAATCAGAAATATAAAAAATATATATTTAAAAAACTGAAGAACACCCTTTTAACTCACTAAATATTAAAAAATAATTTCAATATTCAACGACGATGGATATTCAAATAAAAAAAAAACTTTTCTCAATTTCAAAGTGAAAAATAAAAATCGTCAGGCGTGGGGATTTGTTACGAAAATCTATTCTGGCACCTTAGACCGCTCGGCCAACGGGACCACATTTATTGTCCAACGCATTAACATACTTTAACGTAAGTAAGAAAGTTTTTTTCATGTACTTTCATACCTGCTACCTGTAGAAGGGCCTCTCTTTCAAGCTGACACGTACGCATATTCTCAACCACACATCACACTACTCATAGTCAAAATTTCAGCTTTGCTAAACTGACGTAGTTTGCCGGCTCTGGTATCTTGGACTATTTTAATTGATTTTGACAAAGCACCCCTCGCTTTTTGTCATAGTCGTTGAATATAAAAATTATTTTTTACCTTTTAGTGCAGTGAAGAAATATTTCAAGTAGTTTAGCCTTGAAATTATAACAAATTTTATTCCTGTACTTTTGCAGTTGGTAGTGAAATCTACTTTTCCTACGACCACATAGGAAAGTAACACATATCGCACTCTCTACTCCCATGGAAAGTGACCTTTATTCTCACGCGTGCGGAAAGTACTTTCCGCACTAGTGCGGAAAGTAACTTTCTGCACGGCTGTCAATAAGCCGTCAAACCCGTGAATCCTGTAAGATTTACAGATGTTATTATTAATTGCTCTTCCTTATTGATATTATTTACATAAAAACTGGACTAAAAACTGATTATTTGTAGAAAATAAAGAAAAGAAGAAAAAAAAAAGTTGACGCCGAGAATCGAACCCACAACCTTGCGGTCATCTACCGTATACTCTTCCATCTGAGGTAATTCAGATTTGAATTATTGTTATCAGAGATATGTTTATCTCGTAAGTCGATTTACATTGATAGAATTAAGATATTTCTTGTATTTTCATTTTATTAAAACAAAATTTTGCTATTTTTAAAGTTCATATAATCAAAGTGTAGCAACGAAAGCTTAAACTGTTAATTTATAATGATTTCAGTAGTTTGTTTTAATACGAACTACCTGTCTCTAAGATAGGCAACCAGAGAACCAGACGCGGGCACATTATTTGAAAATTTTAAAGGCTAAGAAGGCTTTGAAACAATTCCACGACACAATACCACAAAAAATGGACATTCCGTGATAGTAGGTACATGATCGAAAGTAAAACCTTGTTAAATGTCAGAGTTGTACAACAGTTTTAGTTTAGTTTATTACCTATCCCACGCATATTAAATACCTTTGTAAATAATTATGGAGTCTGAAAATGAATTGGATTGCACTCTACCAGAAATCATAGAGGTAGCAAAAATAACCTCTTTACAAATTCTACCAGAAAAGTCTAGAGATAGATATGAACGAGCTTATAATGAATTCCTCAACTGGAGAAGAATAAAAGAAATCAAAAGTTTTTTCTCTGAAAATGTGATCCTAGCATACATAGATGAATTATCTAAGAAAGTACGACCAAATACACTGTGGTCTCTGTACTTTATGCTGCGCACTACTTAATACATTAATCATAACGTAAATATCTCAAGGTGAAAGCTTTTTTAAAAAGAAAAAATGACGGTTATAAACCAAAAAAATCAATGATCTTAACAACCCAGCAGATAAATCAGTTTATTACAACAGCTCCTGATGATCAATTTCTACTTATTAAGGTGAGTTTAAAGCAATGTGATATTCATTAATTATGTTAACTCACAGGTTGCTTTGATTTTCGGTATATCAGGAGCATGTCGCAAGCAAGAGTTAATAAAAATTACTGTAGACGACATTGAAGATCTAGGTTCAGCAGCAATAGTTAAGATTGAAAATACACAAAATAAAATAGATAGAAAATTCAATATTACGGATGAATTTTATGAAAAATATAAAAAATATGCTAAATTAAGACCAGCAACCCACGAAAAGAGGTTTTTTCTTAACTACCAACACCAAAAATGCACCAAGCAAGTGGTGGGTATCAACAAAATGGGATCTGTATTCACCTTAGTAGCAAAATTTTTAAAATTTGAGAATCCAGAAACTCACATTGTGTCCGAAGATCCTCAGCTACGATCCTAGTAGATGCAGGAGGAGATATTACCACTCTCAAGAGACACGGAGGATGGAAATCATCTGCTGTCGCTGAGGCGTATATAGGTGATTCTGTTTTGCCCTGACTACGGGGTGTTGTGACTTACCACACCACACCTGTAATACCAGACATTATTTGTTAGATTGGAAAAACAGTATTAAGAGCAATCGACTGTCTGAAGAAGGTCGATACTGAAACTAGGTCTGGAGCGGCTCAGAACTAATTTCATTTCTCTTAAATACCGGAACATGGGCTGTTTATTCAGGAAATACTACCGTTCAGAAAGATTCGAGAAGTTATTCATGAAAGAAAATAAATAAAAAATGCACTCATAAAATGTTAAGAATGTACATATATATATTTAATAAAAATTTACACAATTCTCTCAGTCGTCTATGGACGAATGATAAGCAACAATCTTCATACAATGAAAGCTAATGTAGCGTATTGGCAGATAATTCTGCAGTGGGCTACACAATAGGAATAATTTTACTAAAAGAACAATCTTGAAATTCAATTGCCACAAACGGCTAGAAATAATTCTCTTTTGAGATCTTTGTAATCTTGAAAACTATGGAGATACTTTATAGACACATACACATTTCCAAAGGTTGGGTTTTGCCATAAACATAAATATAGAAAAACTTACATATCTCCCCTTGTTTCACACTTATTCACTCGAGTAGGTTTTTACACGACAATTAGTCTTAAATGTATTAGTAGGTCGATTAGTTCCACGTCAATTGGTTATTATATTTTAGTTCGCCCGATATAGTAGTAATCGCTTAATACGGCTATGGCTTTTCTGAGAGATCGTGAACTATGGAATTGCTGACTCCCGTTGTATTATCTCTGTTCTGGAAGCGTTGACAAAATAGACAATTTGTGGAAAACTATACTGTTCACTCGTGTTTTTACTAAGAGCTTCAATACTTGATTTGACTTGGCTGAGTTTCTATGTTTTCTGAAGTTCACTACACTGATTGGGAAACTCTCATTATTATTGTACGATACTGTGATTCGACTGACTTTTTAACCTCACTTTTGAGAGTGACATATTCTCTGGTTCACTGTTGAATACCGAATGCCCTTTGTTGACATGAAACTCACGCTTTTATAACCCTTTATCGGATCACGTGATGATTTGTCTAACCGCGCCTAGCAATTATAATTATCTTCAACTGGTCGTAATAAAAAATAATTAATGGGTTGTTTTGTTTCTGTCATGAATAAAAACATATAAAACATAATTTTATGCCTTCTCGAGAAAAAGTTATATTTAATGGCTGTCATACGCGGTGAATTTATGAAGTCTAGACGTGTCGCTCAATTTATGGCTTTGTTTTGGGGTTGTTATTTGAACTGATTTTCTTATCTCGCTGTGAATGTACCAAGTAGCAATCAATAATCTTTGTTTACTCTCCTAGATGAATTATTTATGTATCCGGTATACAAGGATTACTTCTTGATAATTATTTTTAAAAGCATTTTAATTGTCTTCCAATAACAACGTATGGTTTTACGAGCGTATGCTTATCAGCTGTTCCAGTCTAGCAGGTGGTCCCTATTGACCTTTTCTGTTTATCAAGTTTTTTATTTAAAACTATTACGTTGTTTTGCATCGTAGAAAGTTTCTCTATAATTACGTGGCTTAACAATTCTCACGCCAACAGAATGAACACCGCCACTAAAATTGTCAGCGCTATGCGTAGAACTTCGGAAGACACTGATGCTCAATGAGCACATAATTACAAGCAGCATCCGAGAAAATATTGAAACGAATCTTTCGCAAACACCGTTACAATTTACAAATTGTAACAATAACCAATTTATTTTAAATTTTTATGGTTCCAAATAATTCAATTTGTTCCCCAGTTGTATCTAATGAGTACTTACTTATTGTAATTTTTTCAAATAAACGTTAATTATCGTTATTGCCTCATTTCACTAAAAAAGTAATTCTAAATTCATGTGCACTTTTTATAGAAACAATATTCAAACATAGACTGTCACATATAAAACGTAAGATTTGTCAGGCAACTCAATAAACACGATCTAATATTTACATATTGTTTAATAAAATAGGTGGTCGTAGGAAAAATAACGTACATTACTCGCGCGAAAGTGATTTTCCACACTCGTGTGATTGCCGCACTCGGCTTACGCCTCGTGCCACAATATTTCCCACTCGTGTGAAAAATGTTACTTTCCGCACCAGTAATGTAATATACTATTACATCACCAGTTGCGAAAAATTTTACTTTTCGCAACTGGTGATAAAAAGTAAAACTCTTGATAACATCAACGAGTTTTCAAAAGTGTCACTTTAAATGTCAAAATTAGAAAATTGTTATTTGTGCATGCAGTTGAGAAAAGCACTATTTTTTCCAATTTCTGCGAACGAGCAAAGCAAGTTCGGCAAAAGGAAGCGAGTTACGGAAAATAGGGATTTTCAACGTGTTTCACACAATATTTTTTCTAATTTTGATATGTGGTCCTTTTTAATTCAAGTTAAAAATATTAAAAATATATATTTAAAAAAACTGAAGAACACGCCTGACGATTTGTTTCATTTTTCACTTTGAAATTGAGAAGTGATTTAGTTTTGGAATGAATATTCAAATAAAAAAAAACAAATCATTTCTCAATTTAGATGGAAAAAATTAAAAAAAAATCGTCAGCCGCGGGGATTTGAACCCTTGCCAGTTTTTTATATCGGAGCTTAGATCTTGCGCCTTAGACCACTCGGCCAACTGGACGATATTAGATGTCAAACGCATTACCATACTTCAACGTACGTAAGCAAGTTTTTCATGTACTTTTATACCTGCTACCCGTAAAAGGGCCCCTTTTTCAAACTAACAATTATGCATTCGTTCTTAACTACAAATCACACTACTCATACTCAAAATTTCAGCTTTGCTAAAATGACGTAGGTTGGCGGGCTCTGGGATCTTGGACTATTTTAATTGATTTCGACAAAGCACCCCACGCTTTTTGGCATAGTCATTGAATGTTAAAATTATTTTTCACTTTTTGGTGCATTAAAAGCGTGTTCTCATCCTTGGAGGGACTTCCATGGAAAAAACGAAAATCAATGCTACATAGAAAACTACGTTGTCAGTCTCAAAATTATAACAAATTTTATTCCTGTATTTTTTGCAACTGGTGGTGAAATCTACTTTCCATCACCAGTTGCGAAAAATTTTACTTTTCGCAATTGGTGATGAAAGGTAGAACAATTGATAACGTCAACGAGTTTTGAAAAGTGTCACTTTAAATGTCAAAATAAAAAAAAAATCACATCTGATTTTATTACAGCTGTCGAGCCAGGGATATTTCCACTTAATATGAATATGGGGCATTGATATGGTATCCCATATATAACTCTGAAATTAAATCTGTGGAAGCTGTTCACAGAAAGTTCTTGAAATTCCTGCTATTTAAACAAACAGGGACGTATCCCCAAAGAGGGATCAATAACTCATTTCTTTTGAACCGCTTCGACGTAGTTTCTTTAAACTCCCGTCGTCTTTTTGTGACAATATCGTTCCTTCACAAATTACTACACAACAATATTTCGTGCGCCTCACTTTCACAAAAAATCAACTTCCATATTCCTCGGCTGAATTCTAGAAGTGAGACTACCTTTTACTGTGAAAATATTCGAACAAATGTTATGCGTAGGGCACCCGTGTCATTAATGTGTTCTAATCATAATTTTATCTGTGATTCATGTGACATCAATGTGAGCACTCTCAAACATATTATGGAATGTATTACCAATAGATCTTGAGCTTCTTATTTCTTATTCTCATTGAACTGTCAAGTAATTTTTCGTTACTTCTTCAGCAGTAGCTTTTCTTCATTCCATAGCTAATTAATTATTTATTCACATACACGCATGTACATTTATTTAATTTATTCATTTGGACGTTCATGCATTCGTGTATATGTGTGTATGTAAGTGTGTGTGTATCTATATGCATATGTATATGTGTGTATATACATTTTTATTTTCTCTTTTCTGTAATTCGTTATGTTAAATATTACCCCCTAAGCATTTCCTGTAATTGGGTGTACACCTGTTGGGAATAGAGAGAGAGAGAGAGAGAATATACTTTATTGTCATAAGAGTAATCTTGTGGACAAAGTTTCACTTGATCTTAATCTATAAGGCACTTTATATGTAAAAATAAAATGCATTTAAAACAATCAATTTTCACTTAATACATGAAGTCAGTTTGTATATATAAAAACATATAAGTCGTACAAAATACTAGTAAAAAATAAACAAGTTTGTCTTAACCCATAACATAAATTCATATAAATATAAAAATAAATGGAATATATAAGTCACAATGAAATATACCCCAAATAAAATTTAAAATCACAGTATTGATTGGTTATTTAAAAATTATCATTATAAAATTCTTGTATATTATAGTATGGTCTATCACTTAAAAAACATTTCACAGCCTTCCTGAAGCATTGTAAAGATTTTATTTCTGTTACATTCTTTGGCAAATGGTTGAACATTTTACAACCATTATAGATAATGGTATCCTTTATGACTGATGTCATTGGTATTGGCAACTTAATGTTGTTGGATTGCCTTGTCACATAATGGGTTGGTAAGGATTGAAATTTGTTCAAATATTTTTTAATTAAACACACTGTTTCCATTATAAAGATAGAAATCACTGTTAGAATTCCATGAGTGGTAAAGAGTAATCTACAAGAGTCTCTACGTTTTGATTTGCACATATATCTTACGGCTCGTTTTTGCAAAATTAAAATATTTTGTAGTAGATAACCACTACATACGCCCCATGATGAAATTCCATATCTCAGGTGAGATTCCACCAGAGAAAAATAAACAGTCTTAGCTACTGTTAAACCAAGTTCATTTGCGACTACTCTGACTGCATAATAACCAGAAGACACTTTGTTACACAAGGCATAAACATGGTCTTCAAATTTTAGTTTTCTATCGATATGTACTCCTAAAAATTTCAAGCTACTTTTGTTCTCAATTATGTCATTCCCCATGGGTATATTGTCAAGTTCACATCTGAAAGTTACTATATTAGTTTTCGAAATATTTAGAGAAAGACGATTTGAATCACACCAATTCTTTACTGTCTTCATATCATTGGATATGATTTTTGTTAAATCATTTGCATTGTCTGATTGCCAAAAAATGGTAGTATCGTCTGCAAATAGTGTGAATTTTCCTGCGATATTTATACTTGTCAAATCGTTGACGTAGAGGAGGAACAATGTTGGCCCTAGTATTGAACCTTGAGGCACACCATTATGTATTTTCCCAATTTCTGAGCGATGGTTTGTTTTCACCATCTGACTACGACCTGACAAATATGAGCTGAACCAGCTCAGTATCACTCCTCTGAAGCCGTAGTAAGTAAGCTTCCGCAACAGTATTTCGTGATCCACACAGTCGAAAGCCTTCGAAAAATCGCAAAATACTGCAGCAGCAACCTCGCCACTATTGATTCCAGTATAAACTTTTTCCATGAGTGAGAAAATTGCATCATTAGTGCCTTTGCCACTTTGAAAGCCAAACTGTTCTTTATTAACGATTTTAGGTTTTGTCAGAAATGCAGTTATCCTTATCTTGACTAGTTTTTCTATAAGCTTTCCTAATGTGGGAATTAGGAAATAGGCCGATAATGCGAGGGGTCGTCCTGATTTCCACCTTTATGTAGCGGTATTACCAATGATACCTTCAGGAAATCAGGAAACATTCCTGATTGAAATGATTCATTAATAATATTGGTTAACAGTTGTAATGTGTTATCTGGGAGATTTTTCAAAATGTTTGCTGTAATGTCGTCGTAACCAGATGACGACTTTTTTCCAATGGAAACAATCACCTGTTTCAACTCATAAATATCAGTGTCATAAAGAATGCAAGTTTCAGAAATAAAGGGGTTTTTGAATTGTTCCATAGGGTCGTTATGAGTAGTCAATTTTTCAGTCAATTTTTCTGCAACAGAGCAGTAATATTCGTTAAGAACGTTTGGTGAAAGTGAAACTTCATGTACTTTATTAGATTTACCTCTTAGGTCATTAATTACTTGCCAAGTCTCTTTCGATTTGTTTTCAGCTTGCTCGAATCTATTTTTATAGTAACTTTCTTTTGCTTGTCTGACAACCTGCCTATAAATACTGCGGTATCTACTGAAGTACCGATGAAAAAAAATATCATCATTAAACTTCCGAATATAATGCAGCGATCGCATATTATTTGCTGAAATTTTTATGCCTCGAGTAATCCACTGTTTTCTGTGCTTGATTTTTATCTTTTGAATCGGAAATGAACTATTGAAAATAGTCACCAAATAATTGTAAAATTTGAGAATGAATCCTGGTCATTGTTCACAATATCCCAATTGGTATTCAGGCATGTATTATAAAATCTTTTATAGTTTTTTACTGTATAATCTACCAAATCTAATTTATTGCGGTTCACTATAAAATTCACATTACAGCAGCATAATATATTCATAGTCAAGTTAAATGTTTCCAATTCGTACATATATAATCTATCGTTGTGGCAGAATACTGAGAGATTCGTGTAGGGGACTCTATATGCATAGTCAAGTTAAATGAGTTTAAAAGATTATTTAGAGACTGGGTGGCTAGAGATTTCTTGTCAGCGAAATTAATATTTAAATCTCCTGCTACCAGAATAGATGCATTTAAAGGAAGTTCATTGAGAAGCTGTTCTAACTTTTGTATGAAAATATTTACATCAGATGTGGGTGTTCTATAAACACATATTACATACATGTTCATTATTTGTGAATGTAACAAGCAAAATTCAAATGATTTTTCTTCCAAATAATCGTTGAATTTTTCCACGTTAACGAATTTTACATTTAGTGAGTTATTCTGAAGAATCATGGTTCCTCCATGGGTGCTCTTAATTCTGCTGTATCTTGACATTTCTGTATAATGAGGTAAGTAAAAGGTTCATTATGAGCAAGCCAATGTTCAGTCAATAAAATCAGATCTGGACGATTTAAATCCTCTAGGAAAACAGATAATTCGTTAACTTTGTTTCTGGCTGACTGAATATTTAATAACATAAAGGATATTGATTTAAGGTTGGTTGTGGTTTTGCGTTTCATAGTATGAGTCTGATGTGTAAGAGTAGTTGACGGAAACATTGTGATTGTACCTGCTGTTGTGGAAGATTCTGGTTGAGTAATGTGGTCCAGGATGCCGGTATGTTCTTGAAGGAGCTCTGTTGTAGTTTCTAGGGTGTCCAATTTCGTGGGTGTTGTATGCAGAATTTGTGTTTTCTTTTGTGTATAGTTGTGGTGAGTAGTGGCGTTTTGAGTTAACATTGTATTGTTTGTTGTTTCTTGAGTGGTGATTTTTTTCTTCATATTGTGTTCTTGGTTGATAATTGCGCGTTTTTTGTGACCGCATGTTTGTACGAGAGGACTGAGGTCTTTGACATTGTCCTCGTGTCTGCTCAGTGAATGTTTTTTGTGTTGTGTGTTGTCACGAAAAACTGAGTTGGTCTGAGCTCTATTTCTGCCTCAGAGTTTTTTTTGTTGTTGGTCATCATACATTCTTCATTACTAATAGTATGCTGGATGGTCGATGGTATCCTAGGTTTATTGTAACACGAATGGGAAATATCTCTGATCAAGTTATCTTTGTTTGTCAAAAGTGACACCAGATCAATATTGGAGTCCTTTAACACATCTATTTTGGTGTCAGTCTGTGAAATTTTCTCAATTATGTAATCAACAGATAGTCTTAGTTCTTCCTTTATAAATTTTTTTATACTATAGTGTAGATGTTCGTTGGATTGGTTAGTTTCATCATCCAATGATTGCTGTGGTCCCGACATGTTTGTTGATTCGTCCTTCGTCATTGGAGAACATGTTTGCATACTACAATCAGAAGTGTTAGGATCCGTTTGTATGTTTTGCTCTTTGTTTTCTATCCCAGTTTGGGTACAAGTTGTCTTCGTCGTCTTTTTGTTCATCAGAGTTTCAATTTTTTCTCATTTCCCTATTTTCCGTTCAGCTTGTTGTATCGCGATCTCTTGTTGCTTGATTATTTGCACCAGTTCTTCTTCTCTTTGTACTGCTTCTTCATTAAATATCTCATTTTCTTTTCGTAGTTTTTCTATATGTTTTCCTCTTATGTTACTCTCTTCCGAAATTTCAGAGATTGTCTGTTCCAATATACTTATATCAAGACTCTTATTTGTGTCCAACTCGTCAATAGTTTCACAGCAGGTCAGCTTGAAATCTCCTTTAAATGAAAATTTTTGCTTGTTTGCCATAGCGCAGCTCTTGTGGAAAATATTGAAACATCGAATGCAAATATAATAACTCGCCGGAAAAGATTTTTGTTTGCAGCATTCGAAATTGACCATTTTAAGGCAGATTGCAACTTTAAATAATTTAAAATAGTACGCCTATGGTCTATGCTTCCACTTTCAGTGTTTTTAAGAATTGCTTATCAGCTGGTGTTTTTTTAGTAATGATATATTTATCTGTGTCTCGTTAAAGGCAATTTCAATAATGGCAAATGGAAAGGTCCCCTGATTTCCTGAGTATTACCACACAGTTTTCACTTCCAATTGATTTTGTTCAAACTCATTCTTTCCAGCTACACACTGATATAAGTTATAACTTTGTATGTTTATTATTTCTTACTGAAATTACTGTTTTAAACAGAGCACATATTTTACACAGCAGCACTACATGAAACTTCCGATATAATAAAGAGCTATCTATCTATAGCTAGGTGCTCATGAGTAGGGTGAAACAATAGGTTGTTGTCACAGCAACATGTCAAAATGCTGAAATTAACTGGTATACAATTTTCACCATATCCAACAATTTGGTTAGCGCGCGCCGATAAAGTAGCCAAGAGGCGCTTTTCCTTCCGACTTATTCTACAAATATTGAGATTTCGGACTGAAAACTCATTTTTACGAAATGAATCATAGCTTATATTACTCATGAATAGTATAAATCTCTATCAGTAAAAAAAATATCGATTAAGTAGTTCCAGAGATCACTTTCCACATTGAAACAAACCAATTCCACTACTTTATAATATCAGTATAGACCAGGGTCGATAATCTTTGAAACAAAAAAAAAAAATAGTAGGATAAAACCCATTGGAAAGGGAAGAGAATATAACAAAAATGAAAGGAAAAATAATTTACGGTCGATCTGAGGTCGGAAAGTGAAAGGCGGTGACTTTTTAAGGGTAAAAAACGGTTTATCTCGATTTCCGGAAAAACTACGAGTTCTATGGAAAAAAGTTTGACAACAAAGTTGTAGGTAATAGAAGGATCTACAACTTTTGTATCTGCACTTTTTTCACATAACTTCAAAATTTATGTAAAAAATTCAAATAACCAAGTTTTTGGTTTTTTATCTTTTACAAACAAAATTTTTTTCACGAAATTTGGTGGAAACTTACCTTTTTATGTCTCAAACACACTGTAATTTTTTTGATTCAAAATATTTATTTTTCCACCTTGTTTTGACTTAATATCGAAAAAGCACCCTAATTTTCAATCAAAAATTCTTCCGTCAAAATATCAGCTTTTTAAAAAAATGCAGTGGGATTTTTGTTCGTTGGAATCTCTACTTTCTGATGGTGTCAGAAAAATATACATTACTTTGGTAATTGTTCTCAGAAAATGCAAAGAAATAACAGGTAGTAAGGCCCAGACCCTCCTGCCCCTTCCTCACTTCTCTATGAAATACCTTTTGATGGGCTAAAATTTTCCGTAGGTCACTCAGGTATATAAGTTATCTTGAAATACCAATAAATAGGTATCTACGCATATAATTTAAAGAAGATTCTACAATTTTCTCAAAACATTGTAGATGTCTTATTAAATATTAACTTTATTAACTTATTTGGTTGTTAATTATAGTGGTATATTTCGATTTGCAATTTTTTTTGTTTATCAATGTAACATGGAATCTTACTTTTTTCGAGTAATTGAAGTGTAAGTTTCAATAAATAGCTCAAAATTGTACACTATAATTAAAAAAAATCGGATTCGAGTTTTTTTCGTTTCTTGGCATTTTCTGAGAACATTTACTACAGCAATGTATATTTTTTTTCATACCATCAGAAAGTAGAGATTTCAACGAATAAAAAGCCCACCGACTTTTTTAAAAAAGCTGATATTTTGAAGGGAGAATTTTCCATCGAAAATTAGGGTGCTTTTTCGATGTTAAGTCGAAATAAGGTGAAAAAATTAATATTTTGAATCAAAAAAATCACAGTGTGTTTGGGACATGAGAAGGTGAGTTTTCACCAAATTTCGTCAAAAATATGTTTTTTTTGTAAAAGATGAAAATAA
Organism: Gonioctena quinquepunctata; assembly: GCA_018342105.1. Taxonomy (NCBI): domain Eukaryota; kingdom Metazoa; phylum Arthropoda; class Insecta; order Coleoptera; family Chrysomelidae; genus Gonioctena; species Gonioctena quinquepunctata. The sequence goes on from JAFIRS010002180.1 coordinate 16,372, forward strand.
AAAACCAAAAACTTGATTATTTGAATTTTTCACATAAGTTTTGGGGTTATGTGAAAAAAGTGCAGATACAAAAGTTGTAGATATTTTCATTACCTAGAACTTTGCTCCCAAACTTTTTTCCATAGGACTTGGTAGTTTTGCCGGAAATCGAGATAAACCGTTCTTTACCCTCAAAAACTCACCCCCTTCCACTTCCCGACCACAGATCGCCCGTAAATTACACCGGCACACAAAAAAAAAAAAGTTGTCTGTGCACCGTGCGCCACCTATCTACGGGCATGTTTTTCGACCCGCTGAACACGAATTTCAAGTCAGTTTAGGCCGTCCGGGCTTCAATTTCGAGTAAATTGCAAAACCCCAAAAAATAGCGAAAATTCGATATTTTGACAAGATAAAAATTCTGATTCTGCAATAAACTTGGCCCATAGTCCCCTCAAACATTCATAAAACTGCAAAAAACCGATAAAATAGCAGAAAATTGCTGCTGAAAAAATGAAAAAATTTTTTTTAAACACAATTAAATAAATTTCTTGTATTTTTTATTTCTAAAATACAAGATTAAGATCCAAGAATGTACACAAATTGAATTTTTAACGGTTTTTCGAGGGTATTGTACTGTTTCATTCTCAAATGATCTACGATGTGGATACCTCTTTTTCCACCTTTTCCTTTATTTAGTAAAAATTTGTCATCGTGTTGGAATTTCAACTTCTTCGAAGTGCAGACTTCATTTCATTGCATGATCGCTTGTACTTGCAACCAGGGCACCTCCTCGGGGTGACGGTGGGCAACAGAACCATCTGGCAGAGTCCCTGGGTTAACGGCGTGTGTGCTGTCATGGCAGGTACAAGTGATGAGTACTTTACGATGCAGGGATTCGGAAACCCAGTATCGGCGTCTGGTCAGGGTGAGAAAGCAGGCCCGCAGGCGTCGTCATCCAGCGACTGCAGCTCTTCAGTAGTGGAAAACTTGGCTACTGGAGAGTATACTATTACAAGAAGCAATTCCCATCAATGCAATAAGAGTCCTGATCAATTTTGTTACGTTTGTGGGGAGTTTCAGCCGGTAAAAAACCGCAGAACGTTTTCAGATGGATTAAAACAAAATCCCAATTTTCTTCGATTTTTGTAATTTTTGATGATTTTTTACAATTTTTTTAGATTTAAAACGGTTTATGATTGAAGTACGATCGAAATTAGTATTCAATAGATCAAAATACATGAAAATTATGCTTGCATTAGATCTCAAAAAAAATTTCTTGCCAAAACATCGAATTTTCGCTATTTTTGGGGTTTTTTGCAATTTACTCGAAATTGAAGCCCGGACGGCCTAAGCTGACTTTAAATTCGTGTTCAGCGGGTCGAAAAACATGCCCTTAGATAGGTGGCGCCCGGTGCACAGACAACTTTTTTTTTGTGTGCCGGTGTTATTTTTCCTTTCATCTTTGTTATATTCTTTTCATTTTCCAATGGGTTTCATCTCACTATTATTTTTTTCCACTTTTTACCATTTTCAAAGGTCTGGTCTAGTATAGATTCCGTATAAGGGCGTTTCTCTAAGTCCCTGTAGGGACTGAAGGCTTATTCTAATTATCACATCTGTTTTGCTAATCAATTCCCATTATTGTTATTCCATATAAAATAAACATTATTCGAGTACACGAGGCTTTGGTGCCGCACGTGTTCCCAGAACAGTGAAAAGTGGAAAATTAAATCAAACTACGTAATCCAAACACGCGATTACATGATTGCCATATAACTTTCAGTGGAAAAACAAAATCATTCGACCATTTGATCGTTGAATCAAATGCTCATCGTTAATCGACATTGATAGGAGAAAACCTATATTTATATTTGGAAATAATTCTGCGAATACATGGATGTTGCATGGGATAATTTTCATCTGTGATTTTGCGATTGTTATGGACAGTGGGATTTTATACAATGGAAAGCTTCACAAATAGACAATTAAGCGATAAAAAATCACAGAACATAGATGGAAATCATTTAACGTTATGATTATGAATTACGATTTATCATTTTTACCCTCATCTTAACCGATAAGCAGCGATCATTAGCCTGGCTTTTTTCTCATATTCCTTATCATCACTGTTCTGACTTGTTTTCTGGTGCCTTGGCGTTCCCAAATCTACATATAGTTCGATATAAGACCTCAATTTCCATAGTTTCCATCCCATTGTTAAGTATTGGGAATTCAAAATAACGGACACTCCCTCTGGTGTCGATTTTCGAAACTATACATACGTATAGTATTTCTAATCCCAATTGGAACGACATAAAAAGTTTCGCGGAGGAATTCTCTTCCACATGAGTGAACTTTTTTATGATTGTACCAGGAACGCTTTGAAAGTAAAAACACTGGTAATATATAAATTCCCCATTTGCCGGGCAATGCATATGAACACTCCTCGTAGTGCTCTTATTTTCATTGCCGTTCCAATTGGGATTAGAATAACTATACATTGTTTACTTTTCCAAACATTAATGTTTATATGATTTTAGCCATTGTATACCTAAAACTTGTCGAATATCTTGTGATTGTTGACATTTAATGAAATTCTTGTTTACCAGGTGAATGTTCTGTTGACTATTGTACGTCCTCGAGTGGAAAAATGAGTGATTCAAGTTCAAATCATTATTGTTGTGTACCTCAATGTGACTCTTGGCAAAACAATACCGTTGTACTGCAATAAGTTTTCATCATTTTCCGTGAGAAAATGAACGTAACGTTCTGATGCAGACTAAGCTAGGATTGAGCGAGTCTATAGACAGACGATGGGCTCTTGAAGAAGAATACAGTCCCTTTTCAAAATCTTCCTTTATCGTCTGTGGCCAAGGAAAACAGTTGAGAAGAAAACCTTCAAAGAGAGTTGAGAAGACAGAAAATAGAGTTAGGAAGAGAAAAAAGAGATATTATTCAACATACCGATAATTATTCATACAGTAGCAAAAAAAGTCACTATATACAATGCGCGTCAAAATTATGGAACAAATTCGATATTTCGCAAGCCATGTACTTTTGACAAAAATCCTAAAATAAGTCAATTTTTGATTTAAAATGCCGATTTTTTTATGTGTATTCTGAAGAGGTTATGTCACTGGTTCTGACATGGTGACGTAATCGGTAATTTTTTTAAATTGGAATAGATGTCTTGTGATACCTCATCTGAAGGGCCTTTCAATACTGCATTCAATGATAATAATTAATTAGATATTTTTTCACAGAGTGAACATAAATTAATATTTTATTTCAATAAGAGAATAACTTTATATCCAACAAAATAGAACAGTTAAATAAGATGTTCGAAATGCCATCCACCAGTCTCTCGACAATAAGCTAATCTACGGACACATTCGTATTGCACATTGCGAATAACTTCCGGAGTAATTCTGTTAATTTCGATCCTAATTCGATTTTTCAACTCTTGTAGGTTTTGCGGCCTATCTATATAGACCTTCGATTTCAAATAACCCCACAAGAAAAAATCCAGGGGCGTAAGATCTGGAGATCTTGGGGGTCACTCTATCGGTCCGCGTCTACCAATCCACCTCCTAGGAAAACATCACGTGCATAGTGCGGGGGTGAACCATCTTGTTGCAACCAATTACTTTCATTTGGTGAGTTAGGATTGTTGGCGTTTGGAAAAATATATTTTTATTATTATTACATTATGATTATGGAATTCTTGTATTGTTATCGGTCCTTGATATGTGTGACAAATTTCAGATTATTCGGAAGATTGGAAGTGGGTGAATATTTACTTCCAAGATTTCATTACATTGTGAGTTATTTAGTTACAAGTAAAGATAATAAAAGCGTGTTAAAAAATGCAAAATTTTACTTTTTTGGGCCAAGGCTCTAATCCCTTAGACTGCCCTGGCAGACTAGTGAGTCAGTGCTCTACTACACCAGTGGATCCTTTCCAAAAATTAATAGTCAGCTATTTCCTAGTCTAAAATGGAAACAGAAGACAATCACAAATTAATGCCATAATAGGCAAGTTAGTGTCAAATGAATGTCAGTTGAAATATCAACAAATATTCTTCACAAATTCTAAGTGAAAAGGTTCTAAAAGTAAACTATGGCTATTTTAAGTGAAACCCTACGAATAGAAATTTTGATTTTTATTGGATGCGGAGATAGAACCAGAACTCAGCAAGAGGTATGCGACTTGTTCGATGCGAAATATCCAAATAGACCTATCAGTCGTTCAACAGTCAGTGAGATTGATAAAAAATTCAGAGAAACTGGTCATGTCAAACATATTCCGAATGCTGGACGTCCTAAAATAGAAGAAAACGTGAAACTTGATGTTCTATTGGGTGTAGAGAATAATCCTCACAATACTCCACGACAAATTGCAGCAGACCTTGACATATCCCAAAGTTCTGTATTACGTATTCTAAAAGCAGAAAAGTACCATCCATACAAAGTACAGCTACATCAACTACTCAATGATGATAATCCCGATCGCCGTGTGGAGTTCTGTAAAAAAATGCAGGATTTGTGTAACCGCAATCCACGTTTTATAAAACAAATTCTGTTTTCCGATGAGGCTACGTTTTGCCTAAATGGTTCAGTAAATCGTCAGAATTGCAGATATTGGAGTAGGGATAATCCTCACTGGATGATGGACGGGCATACTAAATACCCTCAAAAAGTCAATGTTTGGGCAGGGATAATAAACGACAGGATTATTGGCCCGTATTTTTTCGAAGGAAATCTCACAGGGGAGCATTACTTGGAATTTTTAAGAAATGAACTGATACCTAGCCTTGCCGATATTTTTCCAAACGCCAACAATCCTAACTCACCAAATGAAAGTATTTGGTTGCAACAAGATGGTGCACCCCCGCACTATGCACGTGATTTTCGCGAGTTTTTGAATAACTGTTTTCCTAGGAGGTGGATTGGTAGACGCGGACCGATAGAGTGGCCCTCAAGATCTCCAGATCTTACGCCCCTGGATTTTTTCTTGTGGGGTTATTTGAAATCGGAGGTCTATGTGTAGGCCGCAAAATCTACAAGAGTTGAAAAATCGAATTATGATCGAAATTAACAGAATTACTCCGGAAGTTATTCGCAATGTGCAAGAGGAATGTGTCCGTAGATTTGCTTATTGTCAAGAGACTGATGGATGGCATTTCGAACATCCTATTTGACTGTTCTATTTTGTTGGATATAAAGTTATTCTCTTATTGAAATAAAATATTAATTTTTGTTCACCCTGTAAAAAAAATATCTTATTAATTATCATCATTGAATGCAGTATTGAAAGGCTTTTCAGATGAGGTATCATAAGACATCTATTCCAATTTTAAAAAATTACCGATTACGTCACCATGTCAAAACCAGTGACATAACCTCTTTAGAATATACATAAAAAAATCGGCATTTTAAAATCAAAATCGACCTATTTCAGGATTTTTGTCAAAAGTACATGGCTTGTGAAATATCGAATTTGTTCCATAATTTTGACGCGCACTGTATGTACATCTGGGTGATAAGGACACATTGTTTACTTTTCGAAACAATAATGTTTATATGATTTCAGCCGTTGTACACTTAAAACTTGTGATTGTTGACATTCAATGAAATTCTGGTTTACCTGGTGAATATTCTCTTGACTATTGTACGTCCTCGAGTGAAAAAATAAGTGATTCTAGTTCAAATCATTATTGTTGTGTACCTCAATGTGTGACTCTTGGGCAAAACGATCCCGTTGTACTGGAATAAGTTTTCATCATTCTCCGTGAGAAAATGAATGTAACATACTAGTGCAGACTAATTTAGGATTGAGTGAGTCTATAGACAGACGACGGGCTCTTGGGATCTTGAAGAAGAATACAGTTCTCAAAAATGTTCCTGTATCGTGTGTGACTAAGAAAAAAAGTGAAATCAAAGAGGGTTGAGAAGAGAAAAAATAGAGTTAAGAAGAGAAAAAAGAGATATTATTCAACATACTGAAGATTATTCATACAATATGGAAAAAAGTTACTATATATGTATATCTAGGTGATAAGGACACATTTTCACACCATCTTGTTTGTTTTGGAGGAAATAAAAAACCTGTTTTTGTTAGTTTTATTTTAAATTCGAACATTCACAAAAAATAATGTGTAACATTTCTTCAAAATAATTCATAGCAATAAATCTCGATGACTTCACTAAGCTGTCCAGAGACTTTTCAAAAGTATTTTTTTGCAGGCAATTCAGAACATGCTTTGTCTCCTTCAAATTGGGTTTTTGCAAATGATATTGTCTTAAGATTTAAATACACCACTTCACTAGTGTCTTGAAATTAATAACACTACACAAAAAAACTGGAAAATAATACCAAATGAAAATACTTTAACCTCTTGAAAAACAGACAAACAATGTACGTACGTCTGGTTTGGATTTTCGCCACTCTGGCGCTGGCATCTGATTTTGAATTCCCAATTTTCCTGGCTTCATTCTTAATTACTATATTTTCCATTTTGTCATTGCCATCAAATTTCTATATCACTTCTTTTAAGAGTGGTTTCATTTTCTATTTTTCATTTCTCATTGCATCTTCTCTGAGTTCTTTTGTTAAGGCAGGATAACCAAATTTCTCAGTTTTTTTTGTTCTTGATATGGTGCGGACCTCCACCGCATTTTTTATTTGTGATATACTTTGTTTTCATATTGCCTGTTTGTCCCATACACTGTCATGCTTCCTGAAAAATAGTAGTTTTTATTAGTTTCCACATCTCCTCTAGGTTCATGTTCTACGGAGATTTTCCAATTGATTCTTTATAATTTTTTTTTAACGGTTTTATTCAGCTTACCTTGTTTATGTCCTGTGTGGGTCAAATATAGTAATTGAAATTGTATCCCCTTCCTGTTGACCGATTAGTTCTGACGACAATACAATTATGTGTATTTAGTATTATTGTAAATCCAAGATGGCCGACGCCACAAAATGGCGGATTATATATTTTTTACAACCCCCTCAATATGGATATCAAATGAAAGGGCATGACTAGTAGAATACAGTACACTACTTTTCTCATTCTGGTTATGGGTAAAATTTTTTTAAATCATCTTGAAAAATAGATTAGTTTATTATTCCGTGCGAAATGGAATTTTTGACGAAAAACCAATATGGATTCAGAAGTAACAGATCAACAGCCGAAGCTGTTAGAAAAGTGATTAATCTGATTGTTGAATGTCTTAAAAACAGTGAGCATGTGGCTTTAACTCTCTGCGACCTCTCCAAAGCTTTCGACTGCGTCTCTCATTCTTTACTTCTCGGAAAAATGGAATACTATGGGGTGAGAGGACTACCTCTTGAACTATTCAGATCGTACTTGAGTAACAGATCTCAAGCGGTATTCTTGAATAATAAATTTTATCCCAACAAAATTGTCAAACATGGTGTTCCTCAGGGATCAGTTTTGGGTCCGGTTTTATACTTGATTTACATCAATGATTTTAGCCATTCCATGTTACCATACAAATGTGTACTCTTTGCTGACGATACAACTATCTCAACATCCGACAAAACAGTAAGTAACCTAACAGAGAAAAAGAGTGATGCTTTGGACCATGCTTCTAGATGGATCACAGCCAATTAATTGAAATTAAATGGAGACAAAATACAAAAAATTAATTTTTCCAGTAACAACATGGTTGATAATAGTCGAAAAAGTTCGACTTGGTTCGATCATCGACGGTAATTTATCCTGGTAAGCTCACGTAGAAAAGTTGTCAAAAAAATTATCTAAAAATATGTTTGCCTTCAGGCAACTTAGGAAATTCTTGGATCTTGATGCTTTGAAGAGGGCATGCTTTGCTTTGTTCCACTCTCATATAAATTATGGGCTACTTTTATGGGGAAACTCACCTCATTCTATAAGAGTATTCTTGTTACAGAAAGAGATCATTAGAATAATATTGAATGCTGACTACAGGGAACATTGTAAGCCGTTATTTATGAAGATCGGCGTTTTACCTCTACCTTCGTTGTTCATCTATAATACTCTTCTAGAAATACATAAAAATTAATCTGACTTCACTAGACATTTGGATATCCATGATCATAGAACACGAAATTCACATCTGCTCGTACCACTTCGGTACGGACTATCAAAGTCCCAGAAAAAATCATTAAATGTCAATTTATATAATCATCTACCGTATAATTACAAGTTGCTCACCTTCTTCTCATTCAAAATGGAGATTAAATCATTATTACTCGAGAGTTGTTTCTATAGTACTGAGAAATATCTGAATTCAACTTTTTCCTAACTATATACATTTCTAATTACTAACTAGATTAACGTATATTATATAAAGTTGTGACTACCTGTTCAATAACATATTTTACATATTTATGTTATATTATTTTGTAGAAAAGGGAAACATTCTCAATTGAATATTGATAGAAAGATTTTTATGTGAATTGAAAAATCCACGATTAAAATGAAGTAATTTTTTGTGAATGTCTAACAGAAAACAACTACTGCCCCGGCTAAAGCCACGATGGACATTGAACTACATCTGATAGATATTCTGAAAAGGCCCTAACTCAAAAGAAAAAATCTGAAATTGAAAATTTGCATTTTCATCCAGATAGTTATTTGATTTTCTATTCCAGTCTTAATTAAGAACTCATAAAGATGAATGAGGCAAAGAAGAATGTTTTCCAAAAGAGAGTACTCACCAGAAATCATTCGTAACATTGACGCAGGAGAGACATCGCATTCACTAGGTCTTCAATACATTTTTGTCGACGAAAATCTATTTCACGCTTCCACGATCATCAGGAAGACCGGAAGAAAGGGGAAACACATTTTCAAGAAGCAATCCCACTTTGCAAAGATGGAAAAAGTTAAAATCATTTCGTTTGGAGAGACACTTTGAAATTAGTGTTTTCTGACATTAAAACCTGTCATGGGGTATGATAGATTGATTTGTTGAAAATATAAACAGGATGTTCATAAAATCAGATGTGGAATCATCTGCGACTGAAAGATAAACTTTAGTCACTATCTTCATTCACAAAAAATAACTTCATTTCAATCGTGGATTTTTCAATTCACAGAAAAATCTTTCTATCAATATTCAATTGAGAATGTTTCCCTTTTCAACATGAATACCCCACAAGAGGTTATCTTGACGATGGAAGATAGTGACTTAGTTTATCTTTCAGTCGCAGATGATTCCACATCTGATTTTATGAACATCCTGTTTATATTTTCAACAAATCAATTATTTCGTCCCCATATAATCTTACATATTTTACATAATTCTGTTGTATTTGTCTTTATACTATTTTTTCATCGATTTTGTACTATCTACCTGACTTGCAACTAACATGTAATGTAACATTCTATCTATCAATGGAAAAATTACAAATCCAAGATGGCGTCCGAAACAAAATGGTGGATCATAGAGTTTAGACAGTCAATACAACCCCCTCAATATGGATATCAAATGAAAAGTTTTGACTAGTAAAATACAGTACACCATGAAGAAAGTCCAAATCCAAGATGACGTCCGAAACAAAATGGAGGATCATAGAGTTCAGACAGCAATACAAATAGGTATCTATTCAAAATGAAGGACTTTGTCAACTAAGAATCGTGATTCACGCATGAATGCCCCACCTAAGTCAAGATTTTGTATCGTTGTCCTCGTAGGGAACAACGAATTGTTTTTCAGAGGAAACGGTATGAAGAGACAAGGGAAAACTGGATAACGGCATAACGAGAATCATGAAACGGGATAACGGGAAACCGGAAACTGAATAACGGGACAACGGGATAACCGGAAACGGGATAATGGAATGACGGTAAATGGGAAAACGGGGTATCTGGAAGCGGGCAAAGCCACAGCCATAAGCTAGATAGAACAACATCGAGTAAAACATAGGATAAATTACAAATTTCACGCGGACGAAGTCGCAGGTACCAGTTAGTGTGATATATAATGAATATAATATAATGATATGTAACAATTGTTCAAGATTTTTCGTTGAAACGTCAACTTTTTTGTTACTGAATTCGTACAATTTCGAACTTCATTAAACAACTTGAATTATGTAATTTCTCAAAAATGACCTCTACCTGGAGTGGAAAAAGTGGGTTTTTGCGGAGACAGACAAAATATAATCGATGAAAGAAAATTGTATTCAGTGCATTAAATTATTTATTAAAATCGTAGCAAAGCGCTTTCGGCCTTCAAGTCATCATCAGTGCGTACCTGTAAGTAAGTAATATAAATAGAAAACAATTTACTGAATCCAAAACATTTTGTATTATTGTCAAGTTATCTGCCATCATTTCAGTCAGTGAACATTGTAACAAAATGGATTATTCATTCGAAGAATATACAGATATGCATTTTGTTTATGGTGAAACAGGGGGAAATGCCAGAGTCGTTGCTGAATTATATCAACATAGATATCCAAACAGACCACATTTCACTACTTTTATAGCTGTGCATCGACGATTGAAGGAAACGGGGTCCTTCAAATTCAGTAAACACCGTTGGGGTGCGAATTGAACAAGAAGAGATAATGTTACGGAAGAACAAATTCTTGAACGACTAGCAGCAGATCCTTCTACCAGTACTCGAGCTATTTCGTATAGGTTAGTAACCTGTGGTAGAGGTATAGGTTAGTGTCACAATCAACAGTGAGTCGGGTAGCACGTGAACAACTATTGTACCCATTCCGCCTACAGAAGGTGATGACCCCAGATGCTGGTAAATTATGGCCCTCGTAGATTTTTTTGTTAATGGTTTTGAGGATGTATGAAGGAACAAGCGACTTTCCTAGATATGTTCTATTCACGGATGAGGCATGTTTCACAAGAGATATTTCAATAGTAGGAACAGCCATTTATGGGATGAACAAAATCCGCATGGAATGTTTCGAAAAGGCTACCAACAAAAGTTTTCAGTGAATATTTGGGTGGAAATTATCGAAAATCGTATCGTTCTTCCTCCCCGTTTGAATGGGCAGAACTACCGAGTGTTTTTCGAACATGTTTTACCTGGGCTACTTGGAGACGTACCCCTATTGGTTCGTCAAAGAAAGTGGTATCAATATGACGGAGCACCGGCCCATTTTCAACGAATCGTTCGTCAATCTCTTGATCAAACATTCCATGATCGGTGGATAGGTAGACGTGGTCCCATACATTGGCCTGCACGTTCTCCGGATTTAACTTTCCTAGACTTTTTTTGTGGGGATACCTCAAATCCCTAGTGTATGAAACACCTGTAGAATCTGTGGAAGATTTGACGGCAAGAATTTCAGCAGCATGTACGTTAATACAGGATACACCAGGAATATTCCAAAGCGTGCGACAGTCGATGATACGGAGATGCCAATTGTGTATTGCCCTGTTTTTTTCTATGTAGTGCACCCACTAAACCGTTTCTATCATTTAAGTGGATATTAATACACAATGTTTTTCTTCATAAAAAATATGTTGATTGGATAATATTTTCCTAGATAATTCAATCAGAAATGGCTTTGATAATGATACTCCAACATAAACTTCAACAATTCGAGATAACTTATCTTCAGTTTTTCGCAAAAATTATTTCAGACCTTAACTCTTATCTGAGTGGGGAATTATGAATTTGAGGTTGGGTATGATTGCCAGTTGATCTGTCAAATTATAACTTCAAATTTGCACGTTGATAAACCTTGATTAGTGTACCAAGTTCAAAATATTTTCCTTCAGAAATTTTGAAGAAAACAAATTAAATCTTAATTTTGTCCTACTTTCGACACCCTGTATCTCAGAGGGGATGCATTTTGGAACATACCTTGATAGTAACTTTTCACCTTGAAATGAGGTGAGGAATCTGTAGTTGAAGTTTGTCAGTCTCATTCTGACTCACCCTGTATATGTACATGTTACCTCAGACACAAGGTAGCTGCTGTGAACCGTTGAGGAGATCCCTCGACTGTCTTCGGTCTCCACCATCAGAGTAATTCCGGGCCTCCATTATGTTGTAGTGTCATCAAAATTACATATGGGTGCCAAGTTTCAACATAATCGATTCCCATGTGTAAAATCAATAAATCATATCCTATTTTTGTACTCTTAGGGGAGTATTTTTTTCTCAAATTCGAATGGGACCAACTTCGAAGCATACCCTATCCAATACAAAAAGTTATGAGTGGCAGAATCGGTAAAGAAGTGAAAATTCAGTGGGGGAACCAAGAATCATTTTCCTACCCTTAGGAGTGTATTTTTTTCAAATCAAAATTTTCGAAGTATACCCTATTCATTGAGAAAAGAGTCATCTTAATCGGATTACGGTGTGAAAAGTTATGCGTAGTCATACTTAAAAAAAATATACGCGTCGACTCGAGAACCTCCTTGTTTTTTTTTTTCGTTGTTTAAAAAACCTGAATGATGTTATTTGTTGGAAATTGTATATACTTTCATTATTGAAAAAGAAGTTATGGACGAAAAATTCACAATGAAGTGGTGGATAGCGTCTGTAGTTGAATATCAATCGAAAATAGTTTGTGACTATTTTAAAAAAATTCATCTAGTTATAAACAGAAAAAGGCCAAAAATTAGATTTGTTACCTTTTTTGCATTTTCTCCAATGATTTGGATTCAGCACCCCAAAAAACATGAAGAATGGAAGGAATCAAAACTACCCCACAATTTTCCTGGTAAAAACACAATTTGCCTAGACTATTACGGCTACACTGTAAAAATTACCTATTTTCTACCTCCGATATCCATTCCGAAAAATCGAGAGAAGTTGAGATGTAACTGAATTTGTTTATCACGTTGAAAGAATATAATAAGGAATAATAAGGCAGCAAATGTATTTTTCCATTCATAAATCATTATATTGCATCCACTGTGAAACCTTGAATGGTAATGAGGGAAACGAACATCCATTTATGTTTAACAAACGAACAGGGAGGAGAGTTGATGTGAAATAAATCGCCCTTGGCAATATGTATGAAGAATACCAATATTCCTTCCGATGAAAAAAACATAACAGGCTTCCGTGACAAAGGAGTAGAGGAAATGTATAATGAAAGAAAAAACGGAAATTAAGTACTGAAAAGTTATTATTCTGTGCTGTTCCTGTATGGTCTTGAAAACTCCGTTTTTAAATTAAATGTATTCAGTATAATAAAACTTCGACATTCTTTGACCTGAGTTTTTGAATACAGAGTAGGGGCAACTGGTTGATATGGAAACAGGTCAATATGATGATCGAGGTGAAAGTACGTACGATTTTTCATAGAATGTTTATCAGTATACAACAGTGTATTTTTGTATAAGGTTCCTTGTACTACTGAAATTGTTCGGTGTTATGAGGCACCGTTTTCTGAACTTGGTTAGTTAGTTGAAGAAAATTAAGAGACGATTTCCTTTGCCATCCAATAATAACATTCTTATAGTCACGTTACAAAAAAGAAGTAGGAGTTATTTCTATACTATTGAAATTGCAGAATAGTTCAAGTAAAAAAAAATTGGAGTGAACATAATAACATAAATGTTGTCATGGAGACTAATACCCAATCCAACAAACTCCATAATCTGGCAAAATCCTCTTTGGAAGCAGACGGAAAGATACTTCGAACATCTGCACTGGTACTTGTCTACTTCACTGCAGAGAACTGCCCCCAGTCTGGTATACAGGGTGATTCAAAAGTACTTTGACAAACTTCAAGAGGTGATTCCTCACAATATTCTAATATGAATTGTCCAAATAAATATATGTCCGGAAACGCTTCGTTTCCAAGCTCCTTTGAAAGTTCCGAAACGGTTCATTTTAGACGTTAAATGGGAAACACTGACTAATTTATAGTATCTGTTCACTTCAGGTACGCGTTGCTATGGACGTAAGTATCTCTGTTACTTCCATGGCAATCGCGAAACATACACTCCCGATTTTCAAATCGCGTCACTACAGTTGCATTGTCACCTAGCGCGCTGAATTACAGCGATAATCCACATAGAAGGGGGATTACCGCTGTAATTCAGCGATAATACCACACCTCTCACGGATATTTTAACACATGAGTGAAATTCTCGAGGTATTTTTGAGAAATTTTCTTGTAGTTTCGAGGAGGTTTGTGTATACGTCCTTCAAGGTCTGTGAGCGACAATACAGGTTTGTCCTTTGTGAATGCAAGGGAGTGATGAAATAATTCACTGTTAGGTAGTTGCAACTCTACCTGATGCTGTAGTTATAAATAAAAAACGTGTATAATGTTAACAAAATAAGTCAGTTATCGTTTATAATGTCATGTCGTTCTGATATGAAGTGTGATTGTAATGTTTGTGAAGGGGATTTTTTTTTCTTTTTGATGGTTAGCAGAGTGAATTATTTTGCCCTTTTTCAACTCCCTTGAAATTGATTTTTTTTTAATTTAGATTCTAGTTCATATCTTTTTTCTACTATTGAAATTTCCACTAGATGACGTAAAATAAAATTGAGATAATCTTGGTTGGTGTCCCAATTTATCCTTTGATTCTCCAACTTTTCACTCGTAATTTTATCCCAATCGTTTGAAAGTTCAACCATTCGACGACAATCTATTAACGAAATGCCCTGACCCTATTCACTTTGTTTCAGACGACTCCGACTGGTTAACAGGTATAAATTTGCTTGTAAGCGGTTTCTTGGTCTTAACTACAATGACATTAGTTGTAGTAGCTGCGCTGAGTTTCCAATGCACCGCGACGTGGCGCTGGCTGCGCGACCGGACGTGCAGCAAGAACATCGGCTGCGACGAAGACTGCACCAGCAAGCAGCAAACCAATATCCAGATCAGTAACTCGCTGCCGGACCTGCAGGAACAAGTGAAGCCTACCTATGTACAGGAGATCAAGGATATTGTAGCGAAAAAGGTGAGTTGACTGATATTTCGATGTTTTTTGTCAAATTTCCATCGCTTACAAAATGGATAGAGCTGCAGGTTTTGCTCCCCAATTCATTCACCCCAGACTATCAGCTCAGTTGGTCGAATCAGTTATAACTCATTGTTACGGAAATAAGTACGGCCCTGCCATATTTACGAGTCATTGCATGTTCACCCAACGTGACGTCAAACTTCCAAGAAATGCCGCTGGCAAAAAAATTGGAATGTGAATATTTCGAGAGCAGGTAACGGTGAATCATACCAAAGGACCAAGGCCATACTCGAAAGCTCACCGACATTTCTAGACTTTTCTACTGTGCGTGGGGACAAC
This sequence comes from Gonioctena quinquepunctata, assembly GCA_018342105.1. Taxonomy (NCBI): domain Eukaryota; kingdom Metazoa; phylum Arthropoda; class Insecta; order Coleoptera; family Chrysomelidae; genus Gonioctena; species Gonioctena quinquepunctata. Next base: position 31,611 of record JAFIRS010002180.1, read on the forward strand.
TATAAAAGAGTATCGTACGCGATGTAAGGGCAGTTGTACTAACAACTATCAATATTTTAGAATAAGTAACTCACCCACTCACAGGCTCTGTCCTAGTGAATACCTGTTTATTCGAAAATATCTCATCAGGATATACTATCCTGCCACACTCCAGAAATGTTCACTTGAAATTATTCAAATTGTATGTCTGTCCAATTTTTTTTGAATAAACTCATTATTATTATTATTATTATCATTACAGTTGATTTATCGAGGTATTTCATGTGATTCTTCGGGAGATTATACAGCGTGGTATTCTGAATTTGTCACGTTCAGTAACGTGGGTTTAACTATAATGAAGTATCAAATTGATCCACTGTAAACACTTGGGCGGAATATATTCATTGTGCTTGTTAAACTACTAAATAACTATTATTCCGTTAACATAAAAAAAAGAAAACTTGACAATTCCCTTGTCATCTTATACTTTTTCATGAATTTTTCCATCCAGCAGACCGTAAACCATATCAAGATGGATGTTCTGAGCGATTGAACCACTAGGTAACTGGGCTAGAATTGATCGTGCTTTGCAGAAAAAAACATCAGTCTTTGTTTTACTGTCTTGTTTGTACGCGAATAACTCTCTATGTACACGGTAGGGGGAGCCAAAAGTTGTTTTTATTAAACTTTTGCTGCGTCCCAGGTAGTCAAGGTGTCTTTCACTCTTCGATACCACGTAGCTGCAAATCTTTCGAAGCATTTCCGTCTGAAACGTGATCATAGTCTTTATACACTTCAACAGCATCGATGAATGCCTGCGCATCCGAGTTTTTCTCGCTATCGAGTTTACTGGAGCACTTCGAAAAATTACCAGTATTTAGATTGGAATTCACCGGGTTAGCAGTTGTTGGAATTGTTCGTCCGTCAAGGTAACTGCCATTTTCTGGTCGACTACGTCCACACAAAGTTCACTAGTTTTGGTAGTACCCACAGAAGATCGAAGGAAGTGCCAATATTTTTTATCAGTCGCTCCTAAAGTATAAGGGTACTTACAGTTGTGCATATATTTCAATAATTGTTGTTAGTGTCAGGCCACTCCTGAGCAGTTGGGACACCACCAGGGCTCAGGGCAGTCCTGTGGTACAGGCCAAAGTTCAGTAAAATCATATCCAGCCCACGATCGTGAAACTTTCGAAACAAATGTTCAAAATTGTTGGCGAGACTTTCGAAATCGGTAACCTATGGAGTGAAGAAAACTTGTACTTTCGGAACACCAGAAGAAGCAAGACTTTCAGCATACACGATAAACTCCCACTGCGTTTTAGCGAATTTTCTGTGGCCCCACGTTGAGCGCCAATTTTTCACGGTCATTCACGTGGGTTCAACTATAATGAAGTATCGAATTGATCCACTGGAAAAATTCGGGCAGAATACATTTACTGTGCTTATTAAAATACTCAATAAATATTATTTCGTAAACATGAATAGACAGAAAACTTCAATACTTGCTGTTACTGTCAGTCCACTCCCAAGCAGTTGAGACACCACTGGGGCACAGGGCAGTCCTGTGGTACACGTCGAAATTCAGTAAAATCCTGTCCAGCTCTACAATCGTGGAAGCTCTCGACACAAATGTTCAAATTTGTTGGCGAGACTTTCGAAATCGGTAACCTATGTAGTGAAGAAAACTTGTCTTTTCCGGAACACGAGCAGAAGCCAGCCTTTCAGCATAAACCTTTTGCGAATGTTCGATGGCCCCACGTTGGGCGCCAATTTGTCACAGTCATTTACGTGGGTTTAACTATAATAAAGTAACGAATTGATCCACTGGAAAAATTTGGACGTGATACATTTACTGTGCTTTTTAAAATACACAATAAATATTATTTCGTTAACATGGAAAATAAAAAGAAAACTTGACAATTTTGTGAGGGTAGCAAAACTAGACATTCCAGAGGGGTCATCTGTAACAACTTGTGAATTATTTATCTGGTACATTGTGTAGTACAAGTGGAATAAACGGACAATAAACAAACCCAGTGCCGTGTCAGAAGTGAGGATTTTTTTGTGACTATTCGAAAACAGTTAATGCTGAATAGGAGAAATACACTCTACGGCTAACGACTAGATGGAGGCCGAAATGGTCAAACAGCAGTTTGCCGAGCAAAACTCATTGAGGAGGAACGACGGCGGACAAAAAAACAAGAGGAAGAAGAACGTCGACAAAAGGAGGAAAAACGACAGCGGAAGAAAAAACAAGAGGAAGAGGAACATAAACCAAAGGAGGAAGAATGTCGGCAGAAAAAAACAACAACCGGAAGGACGAAGAACGGCGAGAGAAAAAAACCAAGAGGAGAAAACAGATGTAGGCAAATTTCCGGAAAATTCTGGAAGAACAAAACAAGGAACGGGAACAACAGAGAGCACTTTTTGAGCTGATTTTCCAGTAAACCAAGGGAAAAATCGCAGGACTGAAGGAAGAAGTTGATGCAGTACGAGAAAAACCAAACAAAGGATTAACTGCAGTCCAAAAAAATGCGAAGAAAGAAGTGTGGGCGGTGCGAGAAGAACTAGAAAAAAAATTTGCTCCACTGAAGATCCAAGACCACCGTCATCGGATTGCCTCATTGCATAATTCCGTAAAACCACCGACTTCCGACTTTTGATGAACAGTGGCCTTGGTCCCTATACTGAAAATAGTTGTCTGAAGCTGGACAGAGATCCCATCTTCAAGACAACGTGGGCACAATGGGATTTCCTGGTTGTGGAGAATAGACTACTCGAATTGGTATGGGAGTCAGCTGATAGAAGGTTATCGATCTCCTAATTAGTTTTGCCCAGGAATAGGGTAGGTGGAATATCGAAGGAAAATCAGGACATATAGGTCAATAAGACCTTGGACAAAATCTGGCAAAGATTTTACTTGGTTCAATGTCGTGACGATGGAGAAAGCTGGTGCAGAATATGCCCAGAGTGCGGTGCCACCGAAGGTTCCAAAACAACGTGAGCGTACCTTTCGAACGGATTGCCATTGATGTAGCTGGACTGTTTCCTGTGAAGGACGATGGCAACAAATACATCCTAGTTACCATGGACTATTTCAGCAAACATATGTCATTTCAGACCAGGAAGCATCCTGATCCTTGGTTCACTACATGTTCTCAAGATTCGGGGTACCGATGGGACTACATTGCGACCAAGGAAGGAATTGCGAGTGGGATATTCAAAAAAGTTTGCGAGCTGATGGTATCAACAAGACAAGAAACACGACGTTTCATCCCCAGTCATACGGCAAGACTCAATCGAACTATGGAAGAGCATGTTTCCAAGGAAAAGCATCAAAAGGACTCGGTCAGCCACCTTCCCCTATTTCTGATGGCATACAGAGCAGCCGTCCATGACTCAATGAGGCCTACCTCGACTAGCGTTATTTCCTGAAGGTAACTTCGATTGCCTTGTGACTTGGTGTTCGGATCACCAGGCATCCAAAAGGTAGAAGTGCAGATGAACTGAGGTACACCCCGTATTTACATATGTTTCTTCGTAGATATTCGCAGGTATAATTTGTTGAGATAGTTTATCGGGTTTCTGTCCGCGTTCTGTATTCTTGGTTCTCAAAAGGCCCGTTTGCCCGACGTTTTGGCAAATCCACATTTGCCATCTTCAGGCAATGTTTAGAAATTCGATTGTTTCAAACTTGACTGATGTTTTCGTGTTGTGCTCCTCAATTTGTGATTTAACATCACAAGTTGTCCATTATTCATACATTTCCATTGAACATTTCAAATAATCAACAGATGAGGGGCCATGAACTAACAATTTCCTGTAGAGTGTATAGTATCTGGATAATTTTTTGTTTGCATATATCATATCAGATATGGAGATCAGATTCAATGGAGATAGTTTTCAGACACGTTAAATATTCCGAAGATTATCGGAAACTGAATAACACTCAAAGAATAGTTCAATACATATTCATTTGGCAAATAATCTCAACGATGAATGTGACGCGAGAAAAACTTGGTGATAAAAGTACATTGAAATTGAAAATACCATACTTAGGGTGCTAAAAGTTTCATAATTGTCGAAAGTTGTCGAAATTGTTGAAAGTTGTCGATGATGTGCATATCTCTATTGACAATAACAAACTCTGTCTCTTAGTATTGCTTGACTACTCGAAAGCATTCGACCGCATTAATCACAAACTAGTTATAGCTATTCTTAGTTACCTAGGGTTTTCCTCGGATGCCACATCACTCCTCCAAAGTTACCTTCATAACCGATCTCATTGTGTTATACTTAATAATGAAAAGTCAAACTCACTCATTCTAAAAAATTGTATTCCTCAGGGATCAATATTGGGCCCCCTTCTCTTCGTCCTCTATACCTCCCAATTTTCAAAGTCCTTACGTTATACTTCAATGCATTGTTACGCAGACGATACACAATTGTATTTAGAATTCGAAGAAGACTATCTCAACCATGCACTCGAACAAATGAATCAGGATTTGAATTCTTTAATAACGACCTCTAATAAATACTGTCTCACTGTTGATGCGTCTAAATCTCATGTCATGATTTTTGGAAGAACAGCTGCGAGAAACCGTTGCAAGAATTTAGTTAATGTAGCCGTAGATGGTGTCCAATTACCCACTACTGAAATAACAAAAAATTTAGGATTATACCTCGACAGTGCTCTCAGATTTAGGACACATGTTACTAATATTTTGAAGCGAGGGTACATGAACCTGAAAATTATTTATTCAAGTAGAAATATATTAAACAAGAAAAGTAAACTCATGCTATGTGATGCATTAGTACTTTCACATGCTAATTACGCAGACGTAGTTTATTACCCGGGACTACTGAAATCAGACAGAATGCGGCTACAAAAACTTCAAAATTCTTGCATCAGACTCATCACAGGCACAAGAAGGCGGGAACATGTTTCACAGCATCTTAAAAATCTTGGTTGGCTCAATATGGAGGCCAGGTGCATACTCCATTCCGCTTCGATCTTCCACAAAATCATTACAACTGGAAAGCCACCTTACCTATTCAGAAAGTTATCTTTCAGAACAGATATACACAATCTGAACTTGAGATTTCGGAATAACCTGACAGCGCCTAAACATAGAACTTCTTTCTTCCGTGGCTCCTTCTCGTATCAGATTGTTCGCTTATACAACCGGTTACCGACTGAATTCAAAGCATTTTCACTCAATACGTTAAAAAAAAAACTGAAACAATATTTAATCGAAAACACCTCCCCGTATATTGAAATATGATATAAAACGAACTTGAATTGGCACACCCCTGTTTTCAACTTCTATTAATATTTTCGTATTAATTTCCTGCAATATTTTATTTTATATATAGTTTTTCCTATATTTTTGATCTTTTTTTATTTTTTTTGTTTTTTATTTCTTTTATTTTTGTAATGAATATTTTTAAATGAAGCATGATGATGAATATATTTTGATGGTTCGATGGAAGAGCAAGCTCTGCAATGATGTTTCATGCGCAGATATTGAATCCTGCCTTTTGTTAGGTTCTATGTACAGAGTATGTAACCTTTCAATAAAAGCATTTATTATTATTATTATTTTTTATTATTAAATAACATTTTTAAATGGCAAAAATTTTTTGGTTCCTTTCGTAAATATATATTTTTTTAAATATTTTACAGCATACAAATATTTCATAATATTTGTATAATGTATTTCTGTTATAAAAAAAATTTGACTTATTTATAAATTTCTATTTAGAGAATAGTGAGTGTTATTGGAAATTTCATTAAAAATAATATTCTGTTTTTTTTATTGTGAGAAAGAATTAAACAACTGAGTTCCTAAGAAAAAAAAAAATGATTTCGAGTAATTGAATGTAGGACACATCTTCAAAATCGGAGCTGTTTTAGAGAATGCAGAAGTTAACACGTTGGCTCTACAATGTTAAAAAAATCAATCCCGGTGGCCATTTCCTCTTTTTTCTGAAGTTCAACCTTTTTTAACAAAAAAAACTTGATATTTTACTTTTTTTATTAATTTTTAATGAGACCTGCCGGCCTCAACACGTTAACTTTGATCCATTGGCAATTTATTGATGAGGTGTGAAGGAAAATTATTGTTGATGCCAATATTATTAAATAAATTGGCATCAACAATAATTTTCCTTTCACACCTCATCAGTGAATTGTATCACAGACTTGTATCTGAATTCATCAACAGAAATTTATACAACCCCATATTACCTTCTGGATATTGTTCTCTTCCTTCTCTGGAGAATGACTCACTAGACGTAAGAAATATTTTTCAACGCTACAATAACGACGTTAATGTTTGCTTTCCCACCAAGAACACTATTTGCAAAAGACTTGTCAACTCCAAAAATGGAACGATTCCTGCGGACAAATCAGGGATTCATGAAATATCTTACTCTGATCCGAATTGTAATGCCAAATACATAGGTCAGAGTGGCCGCAAAATTATCACCAGAGTCAAAGAACATTCAAAAATTATTGATAGATACAAAAACCAATTCATCACTTCCCTGCACATGAAATTAACTCCAACAGTTATTTTGCTGATCACGTAATTAATACAAACCACACATTCGATATAGAAAAAGATTTTGAAATCATACAATACGCTAATACTACTTCTCTGATGTTATGAATAATTTAATGATCAACTTCAATAATGTAGATGACACAAAGTTTCGAAAAAAATTCAATAATGCACCTAATGCAAATATATTTTTTTTTATTTCCTGTTTGTAGCATGGAAATCAAAACCAAATAGTAAATCTAAAGATAATTACAACCTTAACAGTGAGGTTCTGAAACTGGTCAGTGATTCACTTGCTAGGCCTATCGCACATTTAATAAACATATGTATCGAGAGCGGATTTATCCTCAAATATTTAAAATATCACAAGTTATCCCTATACATAAAAAAGGCGAGTTTAACAATACAAACAGTTATAGGCCTATATCTATCATACCTGTCATCTCAAAAATATTTGAAATCATCCTGAAAAACATATTATTAGAATACTTTGAAAAAAACAATCTATTAAATGATGCTCAATTTGGGTACAGACAGAGAAGATATACTATTAATGCAATCTGCAAAATGTATAAAAATATTATAAAAGCTTTCAAGAAGCGTAAATTATGCTGTGCAAAATTTTATGACATGTCCAAAGCGTTTGACACGGTTAACCATGGTCTATTATTACAAAAATTAGAATATTATGGGATCAGAGGAAACGCCTTAAATCTAATTACATCTTATTTTGCAGGCCGTCAGCAATGTGATAAATTTAACGGTGATATATCAAAACTTTCAAAAGTTTATCATGGAGTACCACAGGGTCGGTCCATTATTACTTATTATCTACATCAATGATATGCCTTTTAATCTGACAGATGCGCTTCCGATAATGTATGCTGATGATGCCACTGTTTTGCTAAGTGACACTCTGTCTTCCAATCTAATTTCTAACGCTAATGAATCTGAAAGCTTTATAACAAACTGGTCTACAAGCAATTATCCTACTATAAATGATGATTAAACCGAAACTTTAGATTTCTCAACAAAAAATAATAAAGAGAATAATGAACCAATTAAGCTTCTCGGAGTGTATCTGGACTCGACATTAAATTTCTCATCGCATATTCACGAATTACCAAAGCGTCTATCCACGTGTATATACATAATAAGACAACTTAGAAATGAAACAACGAAAGATTGTTTGAAAGTAGCTTATTTTGTCATTTTTCACAGTATAATGACATATGGATTGATAGTATGGGGTTCATCATGTAATTTAGAGATAATATTCAAATTACAGAAAAAGTTTGTCAGAATAATGGCAAATGCTAAATATGATGACCATTGTAAACCCTTCTTCAAAACCTCCATATATTAACTCTGCGATCTTGCTTCATATATTAATGTTTGTGTTATGTCAAAAATTTTAAAGGTAAAAATAAATTGACCATACACTACCATGATACTAGGGCTGAAACAAATTTAAGGCTACCCAAATATGGATTAAGTAAATCGCAAAACTCTTTAATTCTTTTTAATGTGTTTCCCAATGATTCAGACTCTTGGCATGGGTATAAACACTTTTAATTCGTCGTATGTCTAATAATTATATATTTTTGTTTTGTTGAAAATATAAACAGGATGTTCATAAAATCAGATGTGGAATCATCTGCGACTGAAAGATAAACTTTAGTCACTATCTTCCATCGTCAAGATAACCTCTTGTGGGGTATTCATGTTGAAAAGGGAAACATTCTCAATTGAATATTGATAGAAAGATTTTTCTGTGAATTGAAAAATCCACGATTGAAATGAAGTTATTTTTTGTGAATGTCTAACAGAAAACAACTACTTCCCCGGCTAAAGCCACGCTGGACATTGAACTACATCTGATAGATATTCTGAAAAGGCCCTAACTCAAAGAAAATCTGAAATTGAAAATTTGCATTTTCATTCAGATAGTTATTTGATTTTCTATTCCAGTCTTAATTAAGAACTCTAAAGATGAATGAGGCAAAGAAGAATGTTTTCCAAAAGAGAGTACTCACCAGAAATCATTCGTAACATTGACGCAGGAGAGACATCGCATTCACTAGGTCTTCAATACATTTTTGTCGACGAAAATCTATTTCACGCTTCCACGATCATCAGGAAGACCGAAAGAAATGGGAAACACATTTTCAAGAAGCAATCTCACTTTGCAAAGATGGAAAAAGTTAGAATCATTTCAATTGAGAATGTTTCCCTTTTCAACATGAATACCCCACAAGAGGTTATCTTGACGATGGAAGATAGTGACTAAAGTTTTATCTTTCAGTCGCAGATGATTCCACATCTGATTTTATGAACATCCTGTTTATATTTTCAACAAATCAATTTATCATACCCCATGACAGGTTTTAATGTCAGAAAACACTAATTTCAAAGTGTCTCTCCAAAAGAAATGATTCTAACTTTTTCCATCTTTGCAAAGTGAAATTGCTTCTTGAAAATGTGTTTCCCATTTCTTTCGGACTTCCTGATGATCGTGGAAGCGTGAAATAGATTTTCGTCGACAAAAATGTATTGAAGACCTAGTGAATGCGATGTCTCTCCTGCGTCAATGTTACGAATGATTTCTGGTGAGTACTCTCTTTTGGAAAACATTCTTCTTTGCCTCATTCATCTTTATGAGTTCTTAATTAAGACTGGAATAGAAAATCAAATAACTATCTGAATGAAAATGCAAATTTTCAATTTCAGATTTTTTCTTTTTAGTTAGGGCCGTTTCAGAATATCTATCAGATGTAGTTCAATGTCCAGCGTGGCTTTAGCCGGGGAAGTAGTTGTTTTCTGTTAGACATTCACAAAAAATAACTTCATTTTAATATTTTTGTATTATTATGTTCTGTATTTATGTTATGTTATTGACTATATATTTACCATATATTGTGTTTTAATGTTTACTACTATGTGTTACCATTGACTTGACGTATGCAAACATTATTTATGCATATACTGCATCAATAAATTATATTCTATTCTATTCTAATAAATGAACATACTTTTTCAATTCACAGAAAAATCATCTTCCTATTCAATATTCAATTGAGAATGTTTCCCTTTTCAACATGAGTAGCGGATTATGAGTGTACGATTCAAAAGCCATAAACAGTTTCAGTTACTCACAGCCGAGCTCTTTGAGTCGCTGTCGGAATATTTTCGAAGAAATTCGGTCTCGTGAATTTCTATAACAATATTGACACAAAAAAAAAATTGAAAAGTATACTCACCAAAATATCCATCACTTATGATATAACTACTGAAAATAAGCTGATAGAGCTCATCCAGTATTGAAACGACCTGTTGGTAGGTAGAGAGGGGGAAAACACGACTGGACACGATTTGATGTGGCTGCTTATGCTACGGCGATTCTACACCAGTGTCTTGTCATGCAGCGTTTGAAAGGTTAGGTTTGTTTGATTAATAAATAGGTAGTGCAGTTATTTATTCAACTTTGCAATAGTTTACTTGTTACCTTGCCAAAATGCCCAGTGGTTAGTACTATTCAGTAGCGGAAAAAGAAATTATGGCAAATGTTATCAAATTCATGAAAAATGAGGCCAAAAATGGGATACAAATACCTTTACAAAATTACAAAGAACGTGCGAAGGCAGCAATGGGTATAACAGAATATTGTTTTAAAAAAATTCTAACGGATCAATCAGCTGTGAACTCAGGTAGTATTCCTTCTTCGCCGTCTCCGCAAAAAAGAGTAGGAAGAATAAAGTCGAAAAATAATATTACGGAAGATCAGGGTGAAACAATAAGAACGATTATAAATGATTTTTGTTTGATTGAAAAACAACGCCCTACTTTAAATTCTATTCTTGAAAAAAATCAAAAATGCTCAGGTAGGGTTTGAAGGCAGTCGTTCAACATTGCACATTATAATCAAAGAGTTAGGTTTTGATTGGGAAAAAACGCCTGATAATCGAACGATATTGATGGAAAGTCATGAAGTTAGATTACTAAGGATGGAATTTTTAAGAAAATTAAAAATGTATCGTGAACAAGGAAAAAACATCATTTTCACTGATGAGACGTATTTGCACAGTTCTCATACATATTCTAAGATGTGGGTTGATAAAAAAAATTCTAATTTAAATTTAAAAAAACCATATAGTAAAGGAAAACGATTAATAATAGTTCATGCAGGAGGAGAAAGGGGGTTTGTAAAGGATGGCCTTTTAATTTTCAAATCTGGGAAAAAAAGTGGAGACTATCACGATGACATGAACAACGAAAATTTTATGAGGTGGGTAGAAACACAACTAATTCCAAATATTCCCGCGAACAGTGTGCTGGTGGTGGATAACGCTTCTTACCACATACTTTGCTAGAAAAATGCCCAACATACTCTTCAAGGAAGGACGATATGCTAGACTGGCTGTTAGATAAAAATATAGAGCATCAGGCTACTTGGACAAAAGCACAATTGTACGAAATTATAAAATAGCACAAACCTCGTTTTAAAAAATATATATTAGATGAAAAAATGTCATCACACGGCCATTTAGTATTGAGATTACCACCCTATCACCCAGAACTAAATCCGATAGAGAAAATTTGGGCTTTGATGAAAAATTGTTATTGGCAGAACCGAGCAGAAAATTTAATTGTGTAGTTTTTTTATGATTTGCAACAGAAGTATATCAGCATATTTTTACATAGGGCAGAGGAACATTCAAGTCATTCATGATAAAAAACTAGTTAGCCCTCTTGTATATTCGTATTTTTTTAATAAAACAATCTATAAATCTCAAAACTTGTCTCCATCTTGGAGTGACCGTTTGGAATTTTCATGAAAAAACTATCTGGATCCGGCATGCATTGCAATGCCACTCAAATAAAATATCTGTCTGTCTGTTTCGTTCCGGTCACGTTTTCGGTACCGTCCCGGTCTATCTGTCTATTTTTATATCTATGTATTGAATTTCTAAATTTTAACAAAAAAACCATGATTTCCGACCCCAAAAACCCCCACGGTCCATAATATATATATATATATATATATATATAGATAAATATTTATATATATATATATATATATATATATATATATATATATATATATATATATATATATATATATATATATATATATATATAGGTTCATAATCTCCGACCGTAGGCACAATATTAAATCTAATCGAAATATACACCACAATAGTTATTTGTCCGACATTTTTAGTTCTTTAATTTTGATTTCATAGAAGCCGTTTACTAAAACGCATACGTTTTAGAAGCCGTGTACTAAAATGTATAAGATAAATTTAAGTCATCGCTGACAATGATTTAATTATTTTTTGTTGAATTATTTGGTTTCAAAAAGCTTGTCGCGCGAAGTGTTCATAAAAGTAGGTACCAATTAATTTGATTGGGCAGTGATAAGTTAGTAAGTAAGAACTTGTCAAAGTATTTGATTTCTACAAAGTACTCATGAAAGTAAACAACTTGTCGAAGTATCAATTTTATTACAACACACATACCAATTTTGAATGAAATATGACCATAATCAGAAAACTCGTCCTTCATCTTGGTGCCGCCATCTCGAATTTATAAATTTTGACAAAAAATTCATAATCTCCGACCCAAAACCCCCACATACAATTTTGAATCGAATGGACATACACAAAATGTCCTTCATCTTGAAGCCGCCATCTTGAACTTATGAATTTTGACAAAAATTTCATAATCTTCGACTCCGAAAACCCCCACATACCAATTTTGAATCGAATTGAACCATAACCACAATGTTTGTCCTTCATCTTGAAGCCGCCATCTTGAACTTAGAATTTTGACAAAAATTTCATAATCTTCGACTCCGAAAACCCCCACATACCAATTTTGAATCGAATTGAACCATAATCACAATGTTTGTCCTCCATCTTGAAGCCGCCACCATAATCACAAAACTCGTCTGCCAAAAACTACGTCTCGTGTTTCGCCTATCCCAAACAATTTGGTACGCCTATGGAATTTCTATTAATAGCCACAGTTAGACAATGGCTCGGGTATCTTCGAGAAAAATTGGTTGTTAGGTGGGGGAAGGCCAAAGAGGTCGTTTCAATACTGGACGAACTCTACGTCATGTTTATGCCTCACTGCTGCCAACTGTTAAATATTGAAAATATTCGAATTTGTCCGAGATATAGAGCGGTCAAGAATACCCATTGGAATTGACAACTGAAGTCCCTTGTGCTTACAGACGAATTTCCAACACGCACGTGTGCACAATTCAGAGATATTCGTGTTCCCATGCATCTAGAATGTATACCGATCGTCGCTTGCATTCAGGATGTGTTTACATCATTGCACACAGAGCGGGTACGAAATGGATTCGATATGAAGGAAAATGAAATGGAATATCACGATATGAGGTTGTTGGGTGCTTTATGATGGGATAATAAACGTTCGCGAATACTCTTCTTTTTCAAGGTTTTTATTGTTTGAACCGGGCGATATGAAACGTGGGATATATTTCGGTTAGAGGTGGCCAGAATTATGCCACGAGATGTTTGTCTGATCTTCATAAGAAAATACCTACTTTACAAATGTAGCTCATGTAGAATCGCTTGGTTAAGTCGCTTTTATGACAACGGCAGCATAAAGTTCACAGACAATTTTATTATATATTTGATATAAAATTTTATTCTACATAAAAGTTCCCACATGTACCTTTCCAAATTGAATCACCGCCGACCAAATAGCAGAAAAGTTGAAGAATGTGAGACTATTTCAGGAAATTTTCATACTGAATTTCACGAGGACAAACCACCCGATGAAATTTGTTTACTAGAATTCCAATCAGCTGGAGATTTCACGAAAATCCTTTCCATCTAAATATCATCAATATGTTTGTATGTATATATAAAATAAAAAACAGAGACCCGAGAAAACCCCTTCGATATTTTCCATCATTGTATAAGGATTAGTCAATCTGAACACGCCTCGGACTCTCGTGGTCAAATGGTATTTTTTTTTTTAGTATACGTTCTGGGGAAGTATATGTATATCGATCTGAACTACATTTGAAAAATAAATATTTTTATACAAGGTATTTGAAAAGAGTGTGACATATCAAAGTTATATTTTTTTAAATGGAACACCCTGTATTTCCTTGCATTTTTGAATTATTGGAGAAAAAATAAGCTGACTTTGCAAACTCTCTCCGCCTCGTCTGTGAGATATTCAACTTTTTCACAAAATGTAACGTTGTCAAAGAAATTCAATATTGAATTGGCCACGGCTTGAGTAGACGATCAATAGTATACAGTGTGTTTTATATTATCAGGAACACTTACCGCATATTTGAACTCCAATAGCTTTGTTATTTCGAATGGAATACCCTATATTTTTCCACGCGATAAGATTCACCTTTTCATTTGATAACTTGCTGGAAGTGTTTTTTGCTTCTCTTGTATGATAAAATAACAATTTTAGCACTTGTTTGTTCGTTGGTAATTTAGTGCCACTGATTGTTCCGGTAGGTTCTCCCAAAAGGAACATTGGATTTCTCAAGCACAAAGATATATATATTTTTTTTAATTAGATAAATAAGAATGTCTGCTCAAATGATTCCACTATAATAAACACTTTACTGAGAGGTTAGAGTCACATGACTCAAAGTTTTGACAGGTCGCTCATAGATGATAAAATAAATTTGAAACGCTATTTCGTTCAGCTTTTTCTGTTCATGCATTAAATATCCAAATTTGATGAAAAAACAACTTTAAACACTAAAAATTATATCGAATATTGAATTGCAGCTACTCCATAATTTTATTGCAAACAAAAAGCAATATTAGATAAAAAAAATGAAAAACGATGAATTTGACTATGAACACAATTTTATCTTTGAATAACTTTTGAAGGGTAGAATTTATCGAAAAAAGCAATCAGATCTTTTTTGTAGAGCGTTGAATTTCCAACAAGAATATGCTCTTATTGTTTTTTCAGCTGTCCTCATCCCAGTGGCAAAAAATAAAATGCTAAAAGTGTAAAAATACCATGTTATTTAAATGGGAAATGTATTATGATTTAGGCACGGGTTAACATGAATATTAAGGGCTCATTTGGGACTGATAATTTTTTTCAGGTCATAACCTAAAAAATTGAGGGCGTTTGCAAAAAAAAACAACTTGGGAAATAACGAACACCCTACTGGACAGCTTTAATATTTAGCTCTGGAGGCGGGCGAAAACTGGCAGCAATGCTCCTTCTCTGGGTCCTTGACATTCAACTGTCAACAATGTGTCATTCACGGGTGTGCACGAAAGGAGATTACAACCTGTATATGAAAACTGAGAAAAAACTAATTCGTAGGTGATATAATCCATTGAGAAATGAAACTGAAATCATAATTTCGAGCAACTTGTGTGATCCTGCAAAATTGGTGTATATTCAAATGTTGAGTTAATAACATAAACAAAAATCCGCAGCATGAAAATTCTCTTTGTGTACTATATCATCCTCGTTATTTATGTGTCTGACTGGAGAACTATTCACGTCTCCTCTTTCGGAATAACGACTTCATAGGTGAATACTTCACAGAAGTTAACGTTAGTTTGAGAAAAGTTCGGAACTCTGCTAGGAATTGCTTCATTTCGATGAGAAATAAAAGACCGAATTGTAGTTCCAGACTGTGATTCAACAAGCTCTGGATTTATTGGGTAAGGAACGCCGAATATTCAAAAATGGAAGGATTGTTCGAAGATTGATCCGGGAGCTTGAAATTGCATACGGACGTTTTGTCATGCATTTTCTCAAAAAGTGGTTGATATTGGTTGATAAGAAGAAGAAAGTCATGTTTACCCAATTCAGATCAAAAAAGGAATCAACCCTTTCTACCGGTGTGGTATCATTGACTTTTAATTGCAATTTTTCTTTATTCCAGGTTCTGTAAGATCTTCAGAAAAAAAGACAATGTATAAATAGAGTTTTATTCCTCGACGCTTCCCTTCTCCTGATTCATCAGACGTAGAGAGACTCTCATATATTTAATTGTTTGGAATCTGACTCATGTAGTGAATTATCGACATGAAATTAATTGCTCCAAATATACAGGGTGAGCCAGAAGTACTTTGACAAACTTCAGGAGGTGATTTCTCACAATATTCTAATATGAATTGTCCAAATAAATATATGTCCGGAAAGGCTTCGTTTCCAAGATACAGAATGTTGAAGTTTTATTTTTATTTTCGTTTTTTTCAAATAACTTTCGGAATACTGACCTTAATTGAACGAAAATTGATATTGAGAGGTTTTTTGAGGTGTCGAATTCGAACCTGATGTTATTATTACCCTTACACGGAGGGGGCGCCATCTACAGGTCTTTTTATTTTTTCAAGATTCATAACTTTTTTGAGCGTACTTCTAGCACATTTTTCAGTGAAAAAATCAATTCTTCTATCACATCAACCTAAAAAATCTACCCTTGTTACAAGTCGCTATAAGCAACCGTTTTCTAGATATTTGGACTTGAAAATTTCAAGTCGATTATTTGATAATCGATGCGTGTTGAAGTTATTACCATTATTTCGCATTTTTCACAAGACTGCTTAAGAAATGAATTTGACGTTTAAATGAGTAGTTTTGGTTTTTTGTAGGGGGCGCCACCTATTCTATTTATTTTCACTCGTTTGAAATAGTTTTTGTTGTATCAAAGGTGCAAAATCTGTATTTGTTTCAATACAATTTGCAAGAAATATCAACATTTTATTTCAAGAAATTTTGAACATGTAGAATAAATTAAAATGAAGGAAACTAAATTGTATCCAAATGAATTGTTCAAAGTGTCCACCTCCAGCGAAGATGCAGGCATTCAGTTTTCTAGTCATTGAATCTAGTGCCCGCTCAAAAATTATTGATGTGATTCTTATTGTTTCACAGGCGTCTAGGTTTCTTAGATCTCCCTCGTTCGCTACTGTAGTTTTATGAACTAGTGACTTCAAATGTCTCCAAGAATGAAAATCTACACCCCTACCGATCCATCGATTTGGATAGACAGTGTTGAGGAATTCCCTGGCTACAACGCTAAAATAGGCCGGAGCCCCATCATGCATAAAGCACATGCGGATACGAATTTCTAATGGTACATTCTGAGGTAGTCCCGGCAATTCATTTTCTAAAAAGTCTTTGTAAGTTGCGCCAATCAGTCGGAACGGAGGAAAGAAAAGACCTATCAAGTAATTATCAATTATTGCCGCCCATACATTTACAGACAATTGATACGGATAATGTCCTTCACTAACTGCGTGCGGATTTTCCAGAGTCCAATTATGGTTGTTATGAAAGTTAATGATAGCATTTTGTCCGTGAAGAGTACATATCTTTAAAATTGAGGATTTCCAGCCAATTTTCTCAAAACCACACATAGTAATGCGTAGGGGAAAGTCTCGTGGCAAAAGAGCTTGTACTCTGTGAATATGATAAATTGTTGATCGTGGATAATTATCCAAACTGTGAACTGAGTAGAATTGAGAGCTTCGACAATCATTCTTGTACTTGTTTCTGGATTCTCTTCGAGTGCGTTCAACACAGCTTCTTCCAAATCTGGGGTTTGGACTGCTCGTGGTCTTCCAATAATATCAGCTGCCCTCTTAAAGCTACCTGTTTCTGCCAAACGACGGTGGAGACTGGTAAATGTTGGAGCTGAGGCAGTACTCGATTAGGAAATCGCTTTTGGTAAATATGTCTTGCTTCGCGCGCATTGCCATCCGCAAGGTCATAAACGAAATGCATATCGGCTAAATGAGCATTATTGTTTAAATAATCCATTTTTTCAAAATTAGTGTTTTAAAACTTACAGAAACTTCAACAAAACAACAATACGTTGAACTGTCACATAACCCTACAGACCGGGCGCCATGAATTTCGACACGAGCCAGGGCGTCTGGTCTGACAGACCCATAATGAAAAAAAAATACTTGTGAGACTTTTAGACACGGAATAATGATTCAATCTCATAGACATAGGCTTAATCATATCAAAAAGTGAAATTGAACTCATAAAAAAAAACTAAATTCAAATGAATTACATAACATGAAAACTGAAATTGGAATGTATATTACATACTGAAAAATAGGAGAAAAATAAACAAAAAGAAGAAATATCTCTTTTAGGTAACAGATCACTAGTTATACCAACAAATTTTGATTTTCGCTAGTTTTTTGCAGCGTCTGAACATGTGGGGCACCAAGCTTGTAGGTGAGTGAGACAAACGAATTTTTTACAATTTTTACAGAAATATTTGGTTTTAGAGTCTTTCTTGCAGAAAAAACATATTTTTCGTGTTCCGGGTGGGATTTCCGGAGGTACCTCCAGAGTACCAGCTACCTCTTGTCTCCTCTCCTCTCACAGATGGTGGAATATTTTTTGCCAAAGAACGTCGTTCCAAGTGGTCTTTGGTCAAAGACAAGGAAAGATCTCTCAGGAACAATCTTCTCTGAATTTTATATATTTTATTATTTGATGCGTAAATGATTTGACAATTGACACCTGCCATATTCATCATTGCATAAAATACTACCATCGGCCATCTCCTAGTATTCCTAGATACATCATAAGTTGCACTTAACTTATCTAGAGTGTCAACTCCTCCCTTCGTATGATTATAAAATGTAATTATCTCTGGCTTACATTTTTCAGCTGTAGATGTATCGATTACATCATCATGATGCAAACTAGATACCAAAATTACATTTTTGTACTTTTTGGGAATGTATGATACGATTGTGATATTTTCTTGGAACCCATATAGTGAAGAATACTTTGGCCGAGCTCTTGTGTTTGTGAATTCGAGAGGTAACTCTTTTTTATATTTTCTTACAGTTCCTACATATGTAATTTTGTGCTCATTGAATAATTTGTTCACTGAATCGAAACTTGTGAACCAATTATCACATGTAAGATTTCGGGTAGTTCCCGATATAGGTTCTATCAGCCTGAGAACTATACTGCATGGACTGTTATCACATTCATACATACCATCAGGCTGTTTTCCAACATATACTTCAAGATTTGAGGCATAACATGTTGCAGAATCAACTAACGCAAAAATTTTAATTCCATATCTATTTGGTTTACTAGGAATGTATTGCTTGAATGAGCATCTTCCCCGAAAAGCTTCGAGCTTTTCATCAATTGTAGTCTCTGCTCCAATAGTATATGCTTTTTTACAGTTTTCAACAAAACAATCAAATATAATTCGTATTGGAGCCAACTTATCAAACTGCCTCCTCTCTTCTCTCGTATCAATATTGTCAAAACGTAGACATCTGAGCAAAAAGTGGAAGCGTTCACGAGACAAAACTAACCAAAATCGCTCAACTCCAGTTCCGTTTCTTTCCCATAACTCCTTGGTATTCAGAAGACTACTTTTCAAGGTTCCTGCTAAGTATAACAACCCAAAAAACGCCTTGATTTCGCAGATATCAGTAGGCTTTGCTCTCCTTTCTCTTGAATAGTTCTCACCTTATTTTGAGATATAGAGGTTCGTGTTATCAACTGTTATTTGTAACATATCGTCTGTGAAATGAAGAGACCAACATTCTGCAGCTGATTTAGCATGTTTACCATAGGTTTTCACTCCTGGTAAACGTACAATTATATTTTCAGACCTTGTTCTCACTAATTTATTTGAACAATGTTTCTTCCATCTGGTGGTTCCATTTTTTCCAATAAAAGTCGGCACTCTTGGAACCTTATTAGGAGAAGCAACGTTTTCGATATCGTCTTCTTCATCACAGTCTTGCTCTGATTCGCTATCAGTGTTTCTTTCTTCAGTAAAATCAATTTCACTGGCCAGTTCATCCTCATTATCATTGGGTTCTTCATCTATCTCGATTTCTTCCCACAGCCGACGTAGTCTCTCTTGTTCGTCTTCGTAATTCATATCTAAAAAAGTTTAAATATATTGATAGTAAATTCAAAAACACTATCAAAAGACATGTTCAGAAAGGCTTGAGATATCCTCAATATAATAATTAAAGATAACTGTTTTTTTTTGTAAATAACAATAAAATATAAACATACCCAAAAAAATGCCAATCAATCGAATTGATAATAATCACATGAGTCAGGGCGCTGGGTCTCACAGAATTTTCGACAGTTAACTCCTCTATCTGTTGAAGTGTAATCTCACCACTTGCTACACGGGTACTGGGTGAGAAATAATGAAGCTACTGAGAACTCCCACTCACAAACAAAATCCGCGCGGATTTGCCGAATGACCTGGCGCCCTGACCGTAGGGATAATATGTAATTACCAAAGCTACTAACTTAAACGTCAAATTCATTTCCTAAGCATTCTTGTGAAAAATGCAAAATAATGGTAATAACTTCAACACGCATCAAATAATTTACTTGAAATTTTCAAGTTCAAATATCTAGAAAACGGTTGCTTATAGCTACTCGTAACAGGGGTAGCTTTTTTACGTAGATATGATAAAGCAATTGATTTTTTTTTCTAAAACATGTGCTAGATGTCATGAATCTTCAAAAAAAGAAAACGATGTGTAGGTGGCGCCCTCTACGAGTAAGAGCAATAATAACATCAGGTTCGAATTCAACACCACAAAAAACCTCTCAATACCAATTTTCGTTCAATTGAGGTCAGTATTTCGAAAGTTATACAAAAAAAAAACGAAAATAGAAATAAAACTTTAACACCCTGTATCTTGGAAACGAAGCGTTTCCGGACATATATTCATTTGGTCAATTCATATTGGAATATTGTGAGAAATCACCTCCTGAAGTTTGTCAAAGTACTCCTGACTCAACCTATATAGTTACTAAGAGTTAAACTCTCATTATACAGGGTATATCTTCTTGAGTTATCGCGATCTATATAAAAAGTTCTGAGAAAAGCATGATTCTGCAAATTTTTAGGGACGGCGAAGGAAACATTGAAAATCTAAATGAAATATTTTCGTTATGTTTCTCCTGGAGTGACGTCATCTTTGTTATTTTCAATAGGATTCCTTCCGAGCTTTTGATTCAAATTCATGTATCATACCCTCTACCCAAGATGAACCTTTTTTGAGGTATTCGAGTTTCTCTAGTAAAAGTTAAAAATGCCTGCCTATCGAAAATACGCCAAATTACAATTTTCACTGATATGCAGTGACTGAATCAGGAATATCGAAGGTTGAATGGATCACTCACCATAATCATATCCACTGTATAATTTACAGGGTGTGCAAATGAGTGGGTCCAGAAAGTGAATGAAAAATATTTTAAATCTCAATTTTTTCAAAGGGAAACCCCCATGTTTCCATCTCATGATTTAACTCTATTATGAAAATGAGCCCAAATTCTGACTCACTTTCCTTCCATAATTATGAGATAGTCCATAATAGTGGGTACTAATTCTGCATATTAACTGCCTGAAATTTTGATTCTTCTACACTGTTATTTTTTTTTGTAAAATTCCAATTGTTTTACAATACAACATATGAGTAGAATTACAAATCAGTGTATTGCCAATATAAAATATAATACAATTGGAGTACTATACCAAGACATGTGAGGAAACCTACTGGGTCCTAATTTTACAATCTTCATGTAGTAACACTTATTGTGATTTCACCGAACTGTTGTCAGTTTCCAATCAAAAGTTTTTAAAATTTTGAAACATTGTTCGTGACTTGATTACTACAATTTCCAGAAAAGTTACAAAAATATTTTGATACTGAAATTACTGTGATGTCAATAAAAATACACAAATATTTTCAGTATTTTTATAACTCTGACTTGAAAATTACATGATGTATTGTAATTTAACTGCAAATTTTCATTTTTTCTACGCGTTTTGTAATTTCACCAAACTGTTGGTCGGTTTCCAGTAAAAAGATTGTAAAAAGTACGAATATTGTTTATGATTTGATTTACTACAATTTTTTGTTAAATTACAAAAATATATTGTAACTGAAATTACTCTAAAGTCATTAAAAAATCGAAAATATTCTCAGTATTTTCATAACTCTGACTTGAAAATTACATGATGTATTATAATTTAACTATTTTTTTATTTTTCTCGTGCGTTTTGTAATTTTGCCAACCTGTTGGTCGGTTTTCAGTCGAAAGTTTTTGAAATTTACAAACATTGTTTGTGAGTTGATTCTCTACTCAGATTTACGCATCAAACTTGCTAGACTCTGCGTGTTGTATTTGTGTCTTTTGTTTTCCCGGCTTTTCGAAACAAGCGGCGTTGACACTACTACTACTAAAAATTACTATTTGGTGTTACTTGAATTAGTGGACCGTTTGGTTATTTTACTGTCCACAAAAAGCAAGAAACTTTTTTTTTTTTCATAATTCTCATTTGTATACTTTTGTTGTTATTTGAACAGGAAGAAGTTAATAATCTGTTGAAAGTTAAAAGAACATGAATTGTTGGTAAGTAACTCCATAATAATTAATTTTCTATTTCATATCTGACTAGTCATGGTTCTCGCATCTGAAGTCATCTGACCATTTGTTTGCTTTATTTATCAATTTTCAATGAGAACTAAATTTTATAGTAAATTTAAGATATACTGAAATTACGAAAAATATCCAATTATGATTTTTTAATTACAATACCTGTGTTGTAATATTAGTTAATTTCTGATATTTAGTAAATTTCAACTAAATGGAGAATAAGTCGTGTAGTAAAATTACAAAACTGGATTTTATTGTTACTATATTGATAGGCGTTGAAACTTCCAACGTTTTTTTTTTGTAAAATTACAATCGAAATTTTCAACAATGTAGAGAGTGTCTTCAGTATATTTTTCTTTTATTCTCTATATAAAATATCAGTATGCTCTCTAAGACGGTGAGTGTCCTGAAAAACCCTCGATTGAGATGATGGATAGAAATTGAAATTAATATTGTGACGTAGAATGTCGAAAAATTGTAGCTAGAAAGTTCGTGAATAGTTAAAAAACTGAAGTGTGTTCAATCTCTTAGCCCTGGATTTCATTTTCATGTACTGAATTTAAGTTGGATTTTTCCGTTAATTCAAGGAACATAGAATTAGGAAAGGTACATCAATGGTGTTTGAAAGTAAAGCCGCCAGATCTGACGTACGGCAGTATAACAATATATACTAGATTTTTTGGGGATTATACATTTTTGTCTGAATTTAATAAGATGACGGATTTCATGAATGACTAAAAAATTGATCATTAATGACAAGCTTTTATACAAATGCACTGAAAATATTTCCTCAATTGTTTGACCAAGGTTATTATATAAGTAGCAGATTCAAACGCTTGTATAGCGAATATAAAATTCTTGCGCGGCAAAATTTCGATTCTGCTCCTCACCGATTAACCTATGTCAAACAATTAAATACATAATTTTTTCCTTTTCATTGCATTTCTCTGAAAGCTTGTAAAATTTTTCATCAGAAACTAGCATGATGAGACTGATAATATTTCGGTAGATCCCTGTAACACCACCATTTTCATTTAATTTTTTCAGTCATGTCAAGTGGAAAATTGAAGATTTTTGTTCCGTGATTTCAACACCGTCTATCTCAGTCAGGAAGCGAGTTGGGGTAGTTGGTTATTTTTATGCAAAGAGTCCACGGAGTTTGTTGATCATATTCCGTCACCCTGTTATAATGTCGGTTAACCCCACAATCACAGGAAACTAACATCAAAGCTAACCATTTCCGCGTATGAATAACATAGAATCTCCTCATTATAAGTGCCTGCAATTAATATTGCTCTCATACTCCAAAGACAAAGGAAACCCGAGCTACCTACACAATGAACTTCCAGAACATCGTCTAGATCGATACGGAGATGGTGAGCTGTTCTTGTTTTGACAGCTGAAAAAAATGTGTACAAGATGAAGACGTTTGTGAAAAAATGTAGAGAGACAGTCCATCATATATTGAAAACGAAAGTGATTTTCCGTGTTATTGTGATGTAGCTGTTGATTCAAAGAGAGTGGAAAGTGTTTCAATCACTTAACACCAAAAGGATTATGCATTATAAACGTATTATCGCAAATTTTTCGATCGCCCTCGAAAAAAGGATATTCTACATTTATCCAGTTGTTTGTTTGACTGTTCCCATGTATTGTGGCATCCTTCATTATATAGCATATCTAACCGTTAAACCTCATCAACTCAAAATTCAGTAATGATCGAACGTATCAAATATGAAAAACAACGAAGGGTTCATAACCCCAGGCTAACAAAGCATGGGCAAGGTTCTCCTGAATTTCTAATATCTGACCGACAAATGAAGTCGTTTATTGTCCTATTCATCTGAAGAAGTGCAATATGGCTCGGGTTGAGTATAATAATCACGATTTTTGGCGAATTTAATAAAGTTTTCACAAGAACATGTGATATTATTATACATGATTATTCCCATTTTAATGACAACAAATGTTCAAACACATTGCCTTCAATTTCTAAGAATTTTTCACATCTTCATATGACATCTTCTAAGGCTCGTCTTATCAGTTTTTGGCGTATGGAAATACACTTGATTTTATATGTAACCCCAAATGAAAAAAATCATTGGAGTTAAATCGGGAGATCGCTGTGGTCATAGTTGCAGATCGTCGGTTCCAAACCATTGGTAACTAAAAGTTCCATTTAAATAGATTTTCACCATCTGCTCCATTATGTTGATACCATACTTTTCTGAAGTCGGCTGAAGTCAGCTAATCCAAATAATCCGTATCAAAATTTCTCAGGATTTCTAGGTATCGTTCACCCGAAAATAAAACATGCATAGATATTTTCTTTGGTTTTTTAAAAATACACATAGCTCTCTGGTGGTATTTTCAAGTATAAGTTACCTATCATATGATCCAGATCAATACACTCATACATTATGGCATTCTTTCTAACAGCACAGTAAACATTGAAATTCCAACAATCTTGAAATTGGCGTTTCCGAACAGAATGAAGATTGCTATTGCTGAAGTAGTGAGAGTTTCGCCTGCTGACTATTCCAATTCTGGCAAATTCTGCGTTGTCGCTCTATATGTCACTCACAAATTGGTCATTTTCGTAATTTTTCAAAATGACGAAATTCGCAACGTTTGCCCTTCTCTCATAGTCGAATAGCTTAGATGAACTGAATTATGAGAATAAAGATGCCATTTGTGTTTTGCAAGGACATTTTATTTGATCTCAAATCTCGTGAAGCATCTTTCAACGATACTCTTGGAAAAGCTGCGGAGTACCCAAGGACTGTAATTTCATTTCCTCCGTTGTCCACCACAGTTTTAGTTTCAATTATCTTTCTCTTGAAGGACCCATAGTTCGTAAGGTAGGAAATTATTCTTCTAATGAGATCTGCAGATGGTTTCGGTTGTCCTGGATATCACATCTCCTTGCGAAACAGTAGATTCGCCATAAATCACTAATAAATTGAAGAAATCTTGATTAGTATACTCAACACAAGCCATATTGCAATTTTCCATATGACGAATCTGACAGTGAACAACCTCAATTCATTTGTCGGTAAATATGCACAGACATACTAGATATACTAGAAAAATCGAAGTGTCAGGCAGTTACTATGCAGAATTAAGTACTATTATGGAATATCTCCGAAATTATGGTTTTTGGGTAATAGAAAAGTTAATTGAAACTATGTCCCATTTTCATAATATAATTGAACAATGGCAAAAAAAATAGTTTTCCATTTGAAAAAAATTTAGATTGAAAATTAACTTATCAACTTTCTGGACCCACCTGTTGTTTGCCCATCCTTCTGATTAGTCAGTGGATGTGATTATGGTGAATGATCCGTACAACCATCAATATTCATGATTCACTCACTGCATAGAATAGAATAGATAGAATAGATATTTATTTCCAAACTAATAAACATAGAATTAGTGGGCCGTCAAAATAGTACAATGTATAACATATAAGTTTATATAGACATGTATAAAATAAAAAATTCACCCTAAGAATAATGCATAATATAAGATATAAGGATAGACTGGAGGAGAGTCTATCAGAAGAGTTCGAGTACAGTAATGCTCAGATCAAGATACTCCTTGATCGAATAAGAACATTTTATCAGAAAGAAAGCTTTGATTCTGTTTTTGAACTGATGTAGGTTGAGACATTCAATCTTTGGAGGTAATTTGTTATAAAATTGCAGATTCAGACATTAGGAGCCTGCATCTAGGTGTCGTAAGAGAATTTGCATTGCGAGTGGAGTAAGAGTGAATTTCTGATTGCACAGTGTATTTTTTTATGAATTTCAAGTAAGGATGAATATAGAAATAGAGTAGGAAGTGGCACAATTTGAAGATGTACTCCTGCCATGACTCTAATAACTCTTTTTTGCACTAAGAAAGCTTTATGGGCGTGGCACGAGCCACCCCATAATAAAATACCATAAGCCATGTGACTCTGGAATAAACCAAAGTAGCATGATTTGAGTAGGTGAAAACTGACGCAATACCTCAAACGTCGAATCATAAAGGTGATACGTGATAATTTTTTAGATAGAATATAAAGGCTCTATATGAGGAGCCCAGTTGAGTCTATCATCAAGTTGCACGCCAAGTAATTTTTCCCTGAGGGTTATTCGATTTAGAGGGAACGATGACAGACTGATTTTTCTCAATATTGATTATCAGTTTATTTGATGTGCACCATTCTTGAGCTACATTCAATATATCAACAGCTGAAGTACTAACGTTTTCTAGGTTAGTACTTTGGGAGATAAATGTTGTGTCGTACGCGAAAAAACGCTCTCAATCGGTGAGGTACAGTAGTAGAGGTCATTAATATGGATCAAAAAGAGGAGAGGGCCCAGAACAGAGCCTTGAGGGACACCATGAGAAATGTTCCTACGATTAGAGAGATCTCCATCAAGTCTAACACATTGAGTTCCACCACGCAGATAAGATTCGAAGAAGTCCAGTGCCAGGCCTCTAATACCATTGAAATACATCTTTTGTAGTAGGATAACGTGTGAGACACAGTCAAAGGCCTCAGATAGATCGCATAGCGTAAGTTGAGAATGTTTGCCTTTTTCCAGGCCCTCGACTATGTCTGACACAACTTCAAGAAAAAAATTAAATTCGAGATGTACACATTTTCATTTTTCAGCAACGTTTCTGTTTAATGACGAAAAGTATGTACTTGCGAGATTTTCAATCGATAACGCTTTGATATTCTCACTTCCATAGAGCATCGATTATTCATTTTAAAATCACTTCGATTGCTATAAAGTTATGTTGTGACAAGTGAACATTATGTCGTTTCTTATACAATAAAAAATTAATGTTTCCCAATACTTTTTTGGCAGAATGTGTAAAATTTTGTACACTTTCGATTGTTGCATTCAAAAATGTTGGATTCAATTCATTTCGCTGATTGGTCGAAAACAGTGATTGTTTCTGAGATTATTAATTTGTTTAAAATTCTGTAGTGGTTAACTACGTATCCGTGTCATTTTTCGGTTGCAATTTCAATCAACCAGTACAAAATATAACAGATATACGCGATGGATAATCAAGTATTCAACTGGACCACTGTAGACATATGTAGGTCGAACATTCCTGTGTCTCTTGTTCAATCATGCCCTCAAATTTATCTGACCATGAGGCTGTATATAGTAAAACAAAACTCAATTTGCAGAAATCAAAAAAAAAATCTCACTTTGGTAGAATTTACTCTACAAAAAATTACAATAGGTTCCATCACTTATGCTCATGTACTGATTGGGAGAGTGTGTTGTTAGTAGAGAAGCCATTTGAGGTATTCTATAAAATTCTTGTGGAACATTTTGAGACCGCGTTTCCCAAACAAAAAATTAACAAAAAGAAACGGAAACCTTGGATCACTAAGGGAATACGAACTTCTTCAAAAAATATGAGATCTCTTCATCACATCAGAAAGTTTACTAATAATTTATTTTTTGACTGTTACTTCAATAATTATAGGAAAGTTTATAGAAAGGTAATCAGGGCTGCAAAGGACTTGTATTATAGAAACAGAATCACTGAAGCTGACAACAAAGCTAAAGAAAGCTGGTCAATAATCAACGAACTCAGAGGGAAAAATATGTACGCAAACACAACAAATACATCCTTGAATCCGGACCTTCTAAACAGCTATTTCTGCTCCATCTCTAAAACACTCAGTCAAAACATTGTACCTCCTCACGATCCCCTAGAATATCTCAGTGATATCTATGTAGACAGTACCTTCTCATTATACACCACCAATATAAATGAATTGAAAGAAGTGATTGGAAACATAAAAAATAAGAAAGCATCTGGCATTGACGAAATTTCTATTAAAATTTTCGAAAGTCTTCCTGAGACTGCGCTCAATATTCTTGTTAAACTGATAAACAACTCCTTTGCACAAGGAACATTTCCATCATTTCTCAAAACCTCGGTTGTTATTCCTCTCCATAAAGGCGGCAACAAAGAAGATCCGGCAAACTTTAGGCCTATATCGCTCATTCCAACCTTAGCAAAAATAATTGAGAAACTGGTGAAAAAAAGAATGATGGAATTTTTGAACAGAAACAGGATATTGAGTGCACATCAGTATGGCTTTCAAAATTTTAAGAGTACAAGCGACGCTATATCAACAGTATTGCAAATGGTGTATAATGAAATCAACAGTGGGAAGCCACTGCAGCAGTGCTTTGTGACTTATCCAATGCTTTCGACTGTGTCAATCACAGTATTTTGCTTCGGAAACTCACAAGATATGGTTTTAGGGACAACAGTCATATTTGGATTAGATCATACCTTTCTGATAGAAAACAATTCGTAAGAATGTCTTCTAACTCGGATGTTGGAGAGATAAATTGTGGAGTACCTCAAGGCTCTGTATTAGGTCCTATTCTGTTTCTATTATATATTAATGACTTGACCAACATATCGATTACAGGAAGCTTTACCTTATTTGCTGACGACACCACATTATTGTGGCATGACAAGGACAAAAACAGATTGCATAACAGAATGTGCCAAGACATAAAAAAATTGAAGAACTGGTGTGACTCAAATCTTTTATCATTGAATACCAGCAAAACAAATATATTAGCATTCAAGTGTAATATACCTGATATCCCCCTCGACAATAACATAATAAAAAATAACTCCACTTTGAAATTCTTGGGAGTCTATTTAGACGAAAATTTAAAATTCTCTCAGCATATTGCACACATCAACAAAAAATTGGCATCAGGCTGTTACGCAATGAGAAACGTCTCTAAGGAACTGGGGTTTGCTGCAGCGAAGGTGGTGTACTATGCCTTAATAGACTCTCATCTGAGGTATGGTATACCCTTTTGGGGTGTTTGCAGTAAACAACTTATGCAGTCGGTTTTTGTCTTGCAGAAAAGGGCTATTAGGTACTTATGTAAAGCGAAATGGCGAGATTCATGTAAACCCCTTTTTCGAGAACATAGAATCCTTACGGTTATTTCAATATTCATATTGGAAACCGTATCGATTATACATAAAAATAGGGAGAACTATGAATCCACAGCCACGTACCACACAAGGCGGTCAAATGAATTGAAACTACCAATTCCAAAAACATGTTTTGTTCAAAACTCGTTGATATATAATGGAATCAGGATGTACAATAAACTTCCCAATGAAATCAAAGAGACTTCTTTTATCATATTCAGAAATAAATGTAAAAAACTATTAAGTGATGAAGCCTATTATGACCTACAAGAATATTTTGACGATGCCCTGTAATTTATAATGTGTAGTATTAGCGATTGTACTGTGTGAAAAATATAATTCTAATCGTTAGTCTAGTTCTTGTCCTGTAACCTTTGTATATGTATATGTGTATATATATTTTATATTTTAATTCAATTATTGTCACATTTTATATTTCATGTTTATATTATTAATATTATTTATGACATTGTGTTTGTAACAAGAATTCTATTCTTAAACAATAAACATATTATTATTATTATTATATCTTAAACCTATTTGCCCAATGTTTTCTATTTATTGCCAAATTATATATTAGTCGTAATTATAACTGCAATTTGCAGAAGTTTTGCAATTATTTCAGCAGTTGTAAAAATGCAAAAAATTTATATTAGCGAATAAATAGGTTCCGATTTTCGTATCAGATTGCAAAGTTACATATCCACTGAGACCGATATTCCATTTATTTGCAACCACAATAGAAAACTTCTGTGATTATTTCAATGCTTGTGGGTATTGAAAATGGCAGCGTCGATAAAAAACTTTGATAAACAAATAATCCGTTTTACAGAAATGGTTGCAAATGTACGTGAATATGTTAAAGTTTTTTTTCCATTCATTTATTCAATTTGCAGAACTTTTGTAATTTTTTAAACAAATTACAATGAAAAACCTATAAAAATTACAAAAAACAAGGTTCCGTAACTTTTACTTGGATGCAAACTCAATGCATGATGTTAAACATCATTGCTATCGGTATGTCTATAGTTTGCAGAACTTTTGCAATTTTCAGTGCAAAAATAAAGCATAAGAAAGTTTTTTGCGATTGAAACAATGTTCCGTTCATTGCAGACTTCTGCAAAATGTTATAGTTTGTTTTCATTAATTGTCTATTTCTACTGGCCTAGAAGTTTGAGTATTCATGCATATAGTTATCATTCTCGTTTAAAATGTTTATATTGATATCGTCCGTTATTATATGCAAATTTTATATCTAACATAACTTCAGATAATAGGTGATTTATAAAGTCTGTTTCAGATGTTGGACATGGCCTCTAAATTCCATTCAGTAGTATTTTTGTACGGTTAACATTAGTGTTTAATTCTAAAACATAAATTTTTTCAAGTCTAACAACAGTAGATTTACAGTTAAGATATTCTTTCGCTTAGATAATAGTACCAGCATTTTGGTTGAATGAGGTCTCGCTGTAAAAAGTTAATATCCATCGAGACTGATCGGGGATGTATTTGCTATTTGCCAAGTTTCCGTAATGATATAATTGTATATCTGATTCTATCAGCTGTCTTGGGGGATAGGACGTTTTTTATTTTTAATTGAAGTAAATTATTTCAGTGGATTCGTTAATGTTCACGATTCTCTCGGAAGAGGATACACCCCTGTTGTTTGTGAATTATAACCAATCGTTTTGAAGTTACATCGAGAATCCTATCAATTTCAATCATTGCAGGTCCTACGGCAAACTACACTACCCATAGTGCCGGATCGTCACCAGACTTTCCAGCGTCAACTATCCCACAGGTTAGATATACCAACTGATGTCAAATTCAGTATTTGCGCCCTGGAAAGAAACAATAGCAGTACCGTGGGGCTCATAAAGGTGAGTGCTCATCTCCATCAAACATGATTTCAGTGGTTGCATCTACAAATATTGATGATTGATTAAAAAATTAGATTAGTTGAGTGCGTTCTGGATCTCCTCTCTTGATATAAATTTCAAGTGCGGATTTCAGAGAGACAAGTCAATGTCAGGAAATCATGAAAGAGATGAAGGTAATGAGAGGTGTGGAATTTTGCTTTTACAACCAGAGGTATCTCGTTTTCATTGATATTATACCTATAGCTGAGAATATGCTGCAGTTATTCAGGGCTTTCTCAACGCGAGTTTTCCTTGGCAGGCAGATAGTCACCCATCCGAGTACTAACTGTGCCCAGCCTTGCTGCAACAGATATATTTTTTTTATCAATTTTTTTTTTATTGGTCTTAGTACGGTTGTTTCTACAATTTTCAATATTCAGATATATATATATATATATATATATATATATGGAACTGTACTATGGGGCAACTCAAGTTACTCTAATCAGGTATTCGTTCTACAAAAAAGGCTGTAAGAATTGTTGCCAGGGCAGATTTTAGAGACTCGTGTCGCCCAATATTTCGGGATCTGAGAAAAATGCCTCTACCCTCTATTTACATTTTTCATTACCTCCTGGATATTCATAAAAACCCAACAACTTATGCTATTAATTCTGATAATCATTCTTATAACACTAGAAATAGCAGTAGAATAGTTAATCCGAGATATAGACTAACCACATCTGCACGTAATTCACTAGACATAAAACTGTACAATAAATTGCCTTCTGGAGTCAAGAATATGAACATAATCAAATTCAAATATACAATCAAAAAGGCTCTCCTCGGAAGTTGTTTCTATTCCATAAACGAGTTCATGGAATCAAATATATTCGATACTTAACCGCTTGTCACAGTGCTATTCATTGGTGTTTCATTACGGCAGATAATTCGAATTTTAATTTAAATTTTAATTATAATTTTAATTTTATCCACCTCGCCCGACTACAAATGTATTTTATATATGTGTCACGTAGTCAATAAAATCTATCTATATATATGTCACACATAAAGTTCGCAACATATGGAAGATTTTTTTATTGAGAGGTATAATGAAAATTTGACTTCGCAGTTAGTTTGTGCTTGAAAAATGAGTAAAAATAGCCTCTTTCCTTTTGTCATGTGCTACTCTAAACCTGTCAAATTGGACATTTTATTCGAAAATCCCAGAAAAATCAGTTTTTTTCAGAAATTTCGAAAAATGCCAAAGAAAAAAGTTGCTCGGTTTCCAATTTCATAACTCTCCTCCAAATTTGGACTCTCTACTGTCACTTCGACTTTTTTCCAATTTTTTTAATTTTTTGAATCTTTCGCTCAACCGATTCGAACGAAACATGATTCAAATTTCATAATTTTGATGAATACGAGACTTTAATATCATATCTTGCCCAGAAAATACTAACATTGGCCTGTTACCAGAAAAAAAAAGCACCTCCAGAAATTCGTCTTTGTTGTTGCACAATTCATCTAGTTTCATTGTGAAACTGATTTGGATTTTTGAAGTATGGACGTCAATATGTCTGTAATCGAATAAACTAGTTTCTCTTCATTCTTATTACACTCGTATTTTTTTTTTATAGATTTTTATCCAGTTTGATTATTTTTCTGACCAATAATTCAGTTACAAACAAACCCGAAATATAATACTTTTCTGTAAACTAAACAATGACCTACAGTTTCATAACTATTCAAAAGACTTTTGTTCTAGCGATTTGTACTAAACATGAAATAAAATTTCATTATTTTAAACAATACAAGACTAATGCAAAATCTCGGGAAGAAAATAGTACAATTGATCTAATCAAAATAAAATTTTCCCGTAGTAGGCTTTTGAAACAATTTTTTTGTTTTGGTTAATGTCAAATAATTGCGTTCGAAAAATCGAGTTGTTTTGTGTACATATTTTCCTACATTTATAATTCACAAATAAGTTTTATGTACAATGTTATCCACACAAGACAAAGTGGAAATCATTCTTTTATGTGGTGAGAATGTGCCATATCCAGATGTTGCTTGTGTTTTCAATCACCGGCATCCAGGAAGAAATATTCAGTTTAGTACCGTGGGAAGGCTATTGAGAACATTCAAAGAAACAGGTTCTGTGGACAATCGTTTCAAGAAACCACATAATCCAATAAGGTATACACACTCTTAAAGAAAGAGATTTCGATATTCGAGCAGGATTTTCATTTTGGTTCCAAGGTGAGAGAGAAAATTATATCACATTTCCCTACAGGATTTTATGGACAGACAAGGCAACTTTCATGTCGAACGGAACAGTTAGTTCCCAAAATTGTCGCTGGTGACAAATGTGTGGTGTGGTTTATTACATAACCAAATAATTGGATCATATTTTTTTAGAGAAAATTTGAACGCAGACATGTACAGAAATTTCATTATGAATCAGTTGTCTGAAGTTTTGGATAATCTGCCTCTGACAAAATTTGTGGTATCAGCTTGACGAGGCACCGATCCACCAAACGGTAGAAGTGAAACAGTGTCTCAGTCAGATGTTTAGGGGCAAAGTGATAGGACGAGATTGGGAAGATTATGGGCCACCAAGATCACCGGGCTTATCTCCAATGGACTTTTTTCTATGGGGTTATCTGAAACAAAAAGTGTATAAGCACAAACCATTTGCAAACAAAGAACATTTATAGAATACCATTCGGGAGTGTTGTGCTAATATAATTTATTAAAAATGCCACAAAGTTTGTTGATGAAAGGACTATAATTTGTATAGAACGGAAAGGACGGCATACTGAATGATGAATTCGGGTTCTACATAAGATTATTGAGATAAATCAATGAATGTTGCGATGTTTTGTTGTGAATTTAGTTATAGTTATTTTGGTTTAATGTTTTTCACACATCTAATGGTGGAGATAAAGAATATGAGATTTATGAAATTGATTCAAGAAACGTTGCGAAAAATTATTATTTGCCCGAAAATTACATCAAACAGTTTACATCCAACAGTCACACTGTTGGGTGTAAACTACATCAAAATATTTCGAACTCATCTGCAGCTAACGGGATACAAATCTGTTAAAAAAAGAAATACGAGTGTAATGAGAATGGAGAGAAATTCGTTTATTCGATTATTGACAAATTAACGTCCATACATTGAAAATCCGAATCAGTTTCACAATTAAATGAAAAAACTAGATGAACTTTGCAACAACAAAGACGAATTTCTGGAGGTGCATTTTTTTTTCTGGTAACAGGCCAATGTGGGTATAACAAATTTCAAATTTGGCAGGTTCAGAGTAGCACATGACAAAAGGAAAGAGGCTGTTTTTACCTAATTTTTCAAGCACAAACTAACTGCGAAGTCAAATTTTCATTATATCTATAACAAAAAAACATTCATATGTTGCGTACTTTATGTGTGACACTGTATATACATTTCTCCTAGTGGCTGCGGAGTAGGAAATGGGTATGGGGATGTGTTTGTGGAGATCTCCACTTTTTCCCAAACGTCTCGTACTCCCCCTTGAGAGGGCTGCAGGAGGGTGCCGCGCTGATGTTTGCGCTTTGTTAATAAATATGAAAATTGTTTCAGAAGTAATTAGAATAAAATAAAATTTTCCCACTTCCTGCGCTGTGCGCTTCTATGGGAATTCTGTAATTTTTTTATGGTGAGAATTGATTGCTATTTACAGTTTTGGTTGGTTAATATTCTATATTTTCTCCCGGAAAAAATGGGGGGCAAAAAACCGGGTCGTGAAAATTATTTTCTCGGCTTTTTGCCTTTTTGTAGCATTTTGTCAAGCAACTTTGTCGGGCGCTGGTGACTCACTTACTCACTCTGGAACACCTGGATGTGGATGTAAGTAATAAAACACTATAATACAATTTATTAACACTGTTTGTTCTTCAGACTCAACCTACTTCTTGAAATATGTCGGTGTTCTGATATATGATCCCTCCATATTTGCGGGGCTGGTTGTGGTGGGTTCTGATGCCGGTAATATCCCTTGTCAGCGGGCTTTTAGGGATGAAATACTCCTAGAACTTTTACGAGATTTGCTTTATGTATTCCTGTATTGAGGGGACTCCCGCCAGGTCCCGCAGCTCATTCAGCCGAATGAACCGCTACAGATATCGATAAGACTCTCGTCATCCTGACCAGCCAACCTGCAAGGGGTGCCCCAGCAGGTTGGTTGCTGTTAGCATGTGCGCGGGAAGGGGATGAACAATCATTCCACAACTTTACCCGAAATAAACATCCATCGCAATCAACACACACAAAACAACTCCATCAATAATAGCAAACATCCCATTGAACCCGAAACTAAAAACACTCACTCAAATTTAACATACATCAGGTAAATACTCAAACACAAATGTACATAGTAAAATCCATTTTCTGAAACGCCTGGGAACGCCCCTGTATCTACCGTAATTATTGGAGAAGAATTGAAATATCTTGATTTGTATCCAATTTAATTCAAGAGTTTCCAGTTATACCCAATGCAGCCAATTTGAATATCAGTAACTAACTTTTCAAAATGCTTTTCCATTTCATATAAGAAAATGAAAATCTTATTGAGATTTTGAAAAACTCTTTCAAATTTTCGATTGACTTGGCCGTTACTTGATGGAAATCCATAGTAATTCTGAATCAACACACACGATTAGATTTCCACAGAATTTTATTGAATTCACAACATGTTTCGCACCACATTAGCTTCTTCAGATGAATGTACAAAAAACTAAATATACAATGGTCAACAGTTTCATACCTACAACCAGAGGTCATTATCGGTAAATACCTCTAACGAGTTAAGTACCGACAGTGAGGAAATATATCTGGATTTACAGGCCAAAGTCCAGTGGTTTTGAAGCCATGACATGCGTTTCGAATAGCTGCTGCCTTTCTCTATGCCTCATTAAATACTACTACTGATTTGGAAAGGTACTTCTACTCATCCGATATGACCTTTTAACCATTTCGATGTTTCGTGATTGAACAATGTTTTGAGTGGTCCGTAAAATTACACAAATAGGGTAGTTGTAATATGTGGGTGCAATGCGATGCAATACGGTATGCCGTTTGACCCGTATATGCCATTTTGTACGTACTTCCCCTATTTGGTTGTGGAAATTGAAATATCTTGATATTTATCCATTTTATTTTAAGAGTTTCCAGTTATACCTACTGCAGCCAATTTGAATATCAGTAACTAATGATGAACTTTTTAAAATGCTTTTCTATTTCATATAAGAAAATGAATATCTTATTGAGATTTTGAAAAAACTCTTTCAAATTTTTGATTGACTCGGCCGTTACTTGATGGACATCTATAGCAATTTCAATCACAACACATTAGAGTCCCAAAGAATTTCATTAAATTCGCGACATGTTCCGCTATCACAGTAGCTTCTTTAGGTGGATGTACAATAAACTAAATATACAATGGTCAACAGTTTTATACCTACTACCTGAGGTCATTATAATATCTCAAAACTTAAAAAATATCCACAGTTATGATAATTACAAATGGATTTAATCTAGGAAACAAATTCAAAAGTGGTGAATTATTCAAATCAAGTTGGTCCTTGAGTAATTAGTTCGAATTTTTCACCCTATTAATTTCTTACGTGTCCAACTGATTCAGTTCAATACCTTTATTTTCTACTTGTGAAATTTCGAAATCATCATTGAAACAATGGTTCTCCTCTAAGAGGAGATTGGAATATCATGACTTTGTTTCCTTTTTTACATAACTCATATGATGTTCATGGATCCTATCTTTTAATGTTCTACCAGTCTGTACAATATACAGGGTGTTACTGAATAAGTGCGACAAACTTCAGGGGGTTTCTGCATGAAAAAATAATGACAGTTTGCACCATAACTTTTGTCCGCAGATGCTTCGTTTTCCGACATACGGGGTGTTAAAGTTTTTCTTAAAAACTGACTATTTACTTATTGCTCTGAAACCGGTCGGGACATGCGAATGAAATCTGGTGTCTCTCAAGAGGTAGTTATGGCGTATTTTCTGACATGCAATTAAAAATTTTATGTTCATCATTGGCGCGCATACTGGTAATGATCTCAATTTTTTTAAAGAAAAAAATGGTACGCCACTGAGATATTCCAAATAAAAAGTCATTTTTGAATTTTTCGTTCAATTTGTGACAAAAAATCTCTCCTGTTTGTTTTTCCTATGGGGCGCCGTTTTTATGCAAAAAAGTTAAATATCTTAACGCGTATTTTTCATTTGTTCAATGCATTATCAAGAACTATCTAATACAATAACGTTAAACCAGAACAATAACAGAAAATAACACTAATACATAAATAGGCGCAAAGCTACAACAAATGTTCAAAATGACCTCACTAAGACGTGATACAAGATTCAACTCTTCGCCTCATTGATTGTCGTATTCGCGCAAATATTCCTGGTGTATTTCTTATTGTCAACAGCCAGCTATAATTCGATTCCTCAGGTCATCAACATTTTCGACGGGAGTGAAATAAACTAATGACTTAAGGAAACCCGACATCCAAAATCTAGAGAATTTAGATCCGGAGATCGAGCAGGCCAATGCACCGTACCTCCCCTACCTATCCAACGATTTGGATATACTGTATCTAAGTGATTACGTACAACAATGCTGAAATGGACTGGTGCACCATCATGCATGAACCGGAAGTGTTGTCTCAGCTCTAGAGGAATTTCTTCAAGGAGCTCTTCCTGTAGGAAATTGTGGAAATGAAAGTCGCCTGTTAGTCGTTGTGGGAGGAAATATGGACTGATTAAATGATCATCAAGTACCCCAAGCCATATATTCACTGAAAACTGATGCTGAAAATGAGCTTCAAAGATTCCATGTGGATTTTCCTCAGCCCAGAGGTGTTTCTTTTGGAAATTTCGTATAGACTGTCGTCCAAAATTAGCCCCGTCAGTAAACAAAACGCCAGTTGTCTCACAGCCGGCTATAATTCGATTCCTCAGGTCTTCAACATTTTCTACGGTCGTGGAATGAACTAATGACTTGAGAAGACCCCAAATGCAAAAATCAAGAAGATTTGAATTTGGAGATCGAGCAGGCCAATGTTCCGTACGTCCCCTAGCTATCCAACGATTTGAATATACTGTAGCTAAGTGATTACGTACAGTAATGCTGAAATGGACTGGTGTACCATCATGCATGAACCAGAAGTGTTGTCTCAGCTGTAGAAAAATTACTTCAAGTAGGAAATCAAGGTAAAAGTCGCCTGTTAGTCGTTGAAGAAGGAAATATGGACCGATTAAATGATCATCAAGTACCCCAAGCCATACATTTACTGAAAACTGATGCTGAAAATGAGCTTCAATGATTCCATGTGGATTTTCCTCGGCCCAGAGGTGATTGTTATGGAACTTTGGTATACACTGTCTTCCAAAATTAGCATCATCAGTAAACAAAACGCCATTTAAAAAATTAGGAATTTGAGCGATTTGATGAAGAATCAATGGGAAAAAAATTGGCGCGGAAAAAAGTCTCTAGGTGGTAGAGCTTGCACACGTTGAATATGAAACGGATAAAATTGCTGTTCTTTAAGAATTTTAAATACAGTGAAGTTGCTTACATTCAGTATGTTGGCAATTTTTCGAGTACATGTTTCAGGTGACTCCGTAATTAACTCGAGAACTGCTTCTTCTAGATGCACAGTTCGTACTTCTCGTGGGCGCCCACAGTCAGCCGTTTATTTCTTAAATGTACCATTTTGGCGCAAACGTTGGTGAAGACGAGCAAATATTGTATGAAGGGGTATCCTACGTCCTGAATACAACTCAGCATTGTAATGTAAGTTCTAGTTATTTGTTGAAATATAATGCCCAGACTATTCAGTGAAGAGCGCTGTGGAGTTCTTTGGACCGCTTTGCTAGTTTCAAATTTTTTATGTTTCAAGCAAAGTTTTGGAAATTGTAAATTTGAATTGACGCCAGAATTTTTATTTAAACTAGGACAAAAATCCAAAACCTCATTCGATAATGATTGCACATCAGTTAACTCTCCTTCTGTGGATAACTACAACAATAGAACAAATACCAACTTATAACAATCTATTCACAAAAGTTCACATCTCTCCAAAATTCAGAACATTTGAATCCAAAAATTTATTTTCTTATTCCAATGTAGAAACTAATGTTGTTTTGTTTTGCTGAACTGTCGGTTTTTTCGATGACGATGTACCTTGATTGTATTTTTCCTTGTCTAGCACTTAGCTAAACTTCACGAAGTGGATTGGCTCGCAATCAGGGCTGGGCGACCGATCAGGTGAACACAAGCGTCAGCTTCTGGTCCATCAAGTGTGTTCTCAGCGATTTAACATGAAAACAATATTGTTTGTGTCAGATTTTGATATACAAAAATTCTATTTCTTGAAACTTGGAATCTTTTCAATGCACTCCTCTACTTATAGTTGTTACAGTTGAGTGTAATCTCATCAAGAGATTATTACTTAAAATTAATTGAGTATACAAATTAATAATATCCAATACTGAAATTGAAGAACTATTTTCAATAATTCTTATGAATTAACAAAACTTGATGTTTGCTTTATATATGGAAGAGATGATTTTTTCTCTGATCTTGAGCAGCCAAGATATTTCGTTATCAACAATCAAAAATTAGAATTTGGGACAATCAAATTTCTTGAATTTGATTTACGAAAATGACTTCAATTTCAGCGATATTCAAGAAACGTATATGAGAATAAATGTTTGACCAGCCGTCAAATACTTCTTCAGAAAGGTTTCTGAAAATTCAAAGAAAATCCATATTTCAAGTACCAAATTTATACATAAAATATACATATTAGATCACTTCAACCACATCAAAATCACAGATTGGTGATTATTGTTACCAAATATGGAACCATACCAAAGATATATAAAAACTCATAAAAAATATATACATGTGGGATTCATAATCCTCACAGAATTCTTCAAAAATATATAATGAACGACACTCCTATTTTAGATTAACCTAGATAAATCTAATTACTGTTTTCTTAACCAAAATGCGTAGATGATTTCAGATAGTTCCCTTGTGAGAAATTATCCAACGTTCTCTTGAAAATGATTTGAATGTGACATATTTGAAATATCTACGGTCCAAACATAAGTTCTCTATACATACCTTCCTTGAAATC
Organism: Gonioctena quinquepunctata; assembly: GCA_018342105.1. Lineage (NCBI taxonomy): Eukaryota > Metazoa > Arthropoda > Insecta > Coleoptera > Chrysomelidae > Gonioctena > Gonioctena quinquepunctata. The sequence continues at coordinate 71,678 of JAFIRS010002180.1, forward strand.
GTACACTAGTCACTGATTTGAAATCATATTCGCGAAGAAAGGAAAATGCTCTGATTTTATATATTATTCCAACATGGCATCTTCTACTCTTTAATGGCCGACGAGCTTCAGAAAACAATATATCTTAATTGCCGAAAGATCAGAAAAGGGCCGAGAATGTCACATGCATCGTCTTAAATATCATCGTACTGTCAGATTCTTTGAGACAGTTCTTCTTCCCTAGCCGTAATGATTGTTCCATCACCCACGGTTAGATGTCGCTAAGATTTTCAATAGGGAAGTTAATTCAATTTCGAGCATAGAGCATATCAATAAGAAATGTAACAGATATATCGTTACAGCATACAATCGTCGAGCTTGCCGACCATTTCCATTACTTCGACCATAAATAAAATGCATGTCTGACAATTCCGCATTTGTATAATTTTCCATTCTTTTCGATAAAAGAAAGATTGATTACTTATTATCATTAATGTTATACCAAACTGAAACCTTAAAAATGAAAAAACGCTAATTTGACATTTCGTTAAAATATTCGTATTTAACAGAATGTTGACAGTAGCCCACTAGCATCGCTACTGGATAATGTATTGAAGTAATGACAAATACGCGTTTTTGAATTCCTCGTTTCATTTGTGACAAAAAATATCTCGTATGGGGCGCCGTTTTTATGCAAAAAAATAAAACATCTTAAAGCGTATTTGTCATTATTTTAATACATTATCTACTAGGGATGCTATAGGCTACTGTCAACATTCTTCAAATCGAATTTTTCAACAAAATGTCAAATTAGCGTTTCTTCATTTTTAAGCTGTTAGTTTGGTATAACATCAATGATAATAAGTAATAAATTTTCCTTTTATCGAAAAGAACGGAACATTATACAAATGCGGAATTGTCAGACATGCATTTTGTCTATGGCCGAAATAATGGAAATGGTCGGCAAGCTCGACGATTGTATGCTGAGTTGTATCCAGGACGTAGGGTACCCCATCACACAATATTTGCTCGTCTTCACCAACGTTTGCGCGCAAATGGTACATTTAAGAAACAAACGGCTGACTGCGGGCTTCAAAAAGTACGAATTGTGCAACTAGAAAAAGCAGTTCTCGAGATAAATGCGGAGTCACCTGAAACAAGTACTCGAAAAATTGCCAACATACTGAAAGTAAGAAACTTCACTGTATTTAAAATTATTAAAGAACAGCAATTGTATCCGTTTCATATTCAACGTATGCAAACTCTATTACCTAGATACTTTTTTCTGCGCCTAGTTTTTTGCCATTGGATTCTTCATCAAATCGCTCAAATTCCTAATTTTTTAAATGGCGTTTTTTTTTACTGTCAAAGCTAATTTTGGACGACAGTGTATACGAAATTTCCATAACAATTTCCTCTGGGCTGAGGAAAAACCATATGGAATCTTTGAAGCTCATTTTCAGCTTCAGTTTTCAGTAAATGTATGGCTTGGGGTACTTAATGATCATTCAATTGGTCCATATTTCCTCCCACAACGACTAACAGGCGACTCTTACCATAATTTATTAACGGAAGAGTTACCTGTTCTCCTTGAAGAAATTCTTCTACAGCTGAGACAACATTTCTGGTTCATGTATGAGGGTGCACTAGTCAATCTTAGCATTATTGTACGTAATCACTTAGATACAGGATACAGTATATCCAAATCGTTGGATAGGTAGGGGACGTACGGAACATTGGCCTGCTCGATCTCCGGATTTATATCCCCCAGATTTTTGCATTTGAGGTTTCCTTAAGTCATCAGTTCATTCCACTCCCGTCGAAAATGTTGGAGACCTGAGAAATCGTATTATAGCCGGCTGTGAGACAATAAGAAATTCGACAATCAATCAGGCGAAGAGTTGAATCTTGTATCACGCCCGAGGGAGGTCATTTTGAACATTTGTTGTAGTTTTGCGCCTATTTATTCATCAGTGTTATTTTCTGTTATTATTCTGGTTTAACGTTATTGTATTAGATAGTTGTTGATAATAGGAAATGAAAAATACGCGTTAAGATGTTTAATTATTTTGCATACAAACGGCGCCCCATACGAAAAAAAGGCAGGAAAATTTTTTTGTCACAAATTGAACAAGGAATTCAAAAATTGAAATATCTCAGTGGCGTACATTTTTTTTTTTTTAATTGAGATCATCACCCGTATGCGCGCCAATGATAATATAAAATCCCTAATTCCATGTCCGAAAATGTGCAATAACTACCTCTTGAAACTCACTCAATTTCATCTGCATATCTCGACCGGTTTCAGAGCAATAAATAAATAGTCAGTTTTTAAGAAAAACTTCAACACCCCGTTTCTCGGAAAACGAAGCATTTGCGGACAAAAGTTATATAGCAAACTGTCATTATTTTTTCATGCAGAATCACCCCCTGAAGTTTGTCGCAGTTATTCACTAACACCCTGTATACCTTAGGGCAAGTTCCACACTTCAATCTATATACTCCCGATTTTTCGTCTTTCGAAATTATATCTTTATTATTTTTAAAGAATCTACCAAACGTATTATTTTTTTATATGCAATTTTTAGATCTTGTTTATTGAGAAATGAAGCTATTTTTTCCGTAGTCTGTCTACAATATGTGAGTATTCTATAAAAAACTCCATTCAAAGCTGTGTACGAAGTTTTTCCTACCACCAAAAACTCTAATCAAAATTATAGAACACCCACATATTGTGGACAGACGACGGAAGAAATAGCTTTATTTCTTAATAAACAAAATCTGAAAATTGCATATGGAACAAATAATACGTTGGATTAATTCTTTAAAATTAATAAAAATTGAATTTCGAAAGCCGAAAAATCGGGTGTATATAGATTGAAGTGTGGAACTTGCCCCAAGGTATATATTGGACAGACTGGTAGAACATTTGAAAATAGGATCCATGAACATCATATAAGTTATGTAAAAAATAAAACAATCAACTCTTAGAGGAAAACCATTGTTTCAATGATGATTTCGAAATTTTACACGTAGAAAATAATGGTATAAACGTTAGAAATTATTAGGTTGGAATATTCGAACTCATTACTCAACCACCAACTTGATTTGAATACTCCACCACTTTTGAGTTTGTTTACCCAGATTATTATAATAATTGAGGATATATTTTATGTTTTGGGAGATTATTGTCGGTACTTACCTAGTTATATAAATATATATATATATATATATATATATGCATATATATATATATATAAAAAAAAACATTCAAAAGCTATGTTCCTACCACCAAAAACTGTAATCAAAATTATAGAACACTCACATATTGTGGACAGACTACGGAAGAAATAGCTTCATTTCTTAATAAACAAAATCTAAATATTGCATATACAATAAAAACGTTGGATAGATTCTTTAAAAATAATCAATATAGAATTTCGAAATCCGAAAACTCGGGAGTGACCAACTTGCCCTAAAGTATATTGGACAGACTGGTGGAACATTTGAAAATGGGATCCATGAACATCATATAAGTTATGTAAAAATGAAACAATCACCTCTTAGAAAAAAACCGTTATTTCAATGATGATTTCGAAATTTCACACGTAGAAAACAGAGGTATTAAACGTTAGAAATTAATAGGTTGAAAAATTCGAACTGATTACTCAACCACCAACTTGATTTGAATACTCCACCACTTTTGAATTTGTTTTCGTAGATTGAATCCATTTGTAATTATCATAATTGAGGATATATTTTATGTTTCGGGGGATTATTGTCGGTACTTACCTAGTTAGAGGTAATCACCGATAAGGTATTCACCTGAAGAAGCTACTGTGCTAGCGAAAAAAGTTGTGAACTTAATAAAATTTTGTGGAAATCACAAAAAAGATACTTTTTTAGATGAGGAAAATTGCTTTCAGATACAAAATGAGTTTTTGGTATATTTTCTACGTAAATCTTCATACCGAAATCTCACAGATAAATTCGAGAATACCTCCCAAATATTTCATAATATATTTATACAAAGAGCTTCGTATTAATACATTTCGAAAGAAAGGATCTCATCAAATATTTCATAATTTCACAAAACTTCCAGCTCATTTCCCAACTTCGACTCTTATTCAAATTCAGCCCTCCAACCTTGATGAATTGCAAAACATACTGCAAAGACGGAAATACGATAATCCCTCCAACCCAACCACAACAACTGAAGCAAGAGTAGCCGCCTTTCCCCGTGATTTATGGCTCGCGGTTACCTTGGTAGAAAAAAGAAAAACAAAATCGCTTCTGTTGCCGTGCGGACCGAAAGGAATAAGTGAATTATCCAATTTCCTTTCTAGGTCACACTTGGGGAATTTAAAGGAGTTGATGATGATGGATTGGTGTGGGCGCTCGCAACAGTTGTGCCGCCAAGGGCTTGCCACGAGTTGTTCGTTAGAAAAAAAATTAAGGGGAGTTTGTTGTTGACGGGTTCCCAAATTGGGAATCTAGATGCTAAGTGAGAATAATCATGAATGAAACGTTGAAGTGTGAGTTGTGTCCCGTTCAATGAGTGTTATGTACCAGTGTAATAGAATACGTGATTCTGTTAGATATCAACTATGGAAGTAGTTTTACATATAGTAATAATAATATTCATTAACAAATCAAAAACCATAAATACATAGTTACATAGTTATACAGGGTAATTCATTGGGAAATGCGCATATAGTGAGGGTAGATGGAGGACACCGAGGTGCTTCTTAATTACCTATATTTTATGGGTTTATCGTTCTTTATAACCAAGATACAGGGCGATTTATTAATTTTCCCCTTTTTTCAATCAATCATAACTTATAAACCACCCTATACATTTTTGTATTAATTGGTTCGTATGTTCTTTGCCCACAGTGGTGTTGATTAACATTATAAAAAAAGTCTTATTGCAGGTCCGGCCTTGAAAAAATTAATAAGTATAGTTTTCCCAATATCAATTGCAGAAGCATCAAAAAGTCTTGCGGTGAAATCCTGTGAGCAGCAGTGGCGGAGATAACTAATTTTATTTCGATATTTCAATGTCCTGAAACGTATTTCGATCGGCACACACCAAGACCACAAACGCTACTGGTTTTTAATCTTTCAGAGCTATTAAAACACAAATATAACGCGTGATTTATGACCTCCCATCGTATAAACACAGCTGCTAGCATTGATGTCCGACTTGATTGGCCCAGACGAATCGGTTGTAGAACAGACAGCATTCACTCAAGTCCACGTTGACCAGCGGGCTCTTTGTGCCGACGGCGACTGTATACAAGTAGTACAGATTATTTTTCGTTCCGTTTCTTCGCATATACGCTCGTGTTAGCGAAGTGAGTTTTTATTTGCTCCCTATAGAAACAGCTTCTGCAATTGATATTGGATGGACTATATGTTTCGAGTCGAAACAACACCCTGCATATCAATATTTTAAAATTTTATTTTCAAATTTGGAAAGAGCAGAAAAAAATAAGTAAGACTAAATGTATTTGGTGTTTCCGCATACAACTTTTTTACTTATTAACTTGAGTCAAATCTAGATGTTTCGATAATGAGGTGACACAAAATTTTAAAAAAATCACCAAATTCTTCTTTTGTAGTTTCAATCAATAAAATTATCAACTATTTCTTGTTCTCCTAATTCCTGGATCCCAACCTTATTGAAAAACGGGAGGACATGTTCGTATTTGGGACAAATTATTATTATCAATGACTAACTTTCAAATACCTTTTATGCGTAAAAAAATTATCATAATATTTGTTCATTGCGCTACATTTAAAAAAAATATATTTAAAAGAGGAAAAATGCCCATTCCGAAAAAAGCATAACTTTATTTTGAACAAAAATAACGTTGCAACAAATTGTATTAAGTTAAACGAAAAGAATTAGACACAAAAAAAATGTAAACAACATAACTTATAACAGTTGTTCAAAGTGGCCTCCATTTTGCTCAATACCTTTCTGTGCTCTTGAAGTGAGATTTGCAATTGGCTTTCTAATCATAGCTTGGTCATTTCTCAGTTCGTCGCATGCGTCCTCAATTCTCCGTAGGAGGTCCTCTCTAGTGTTTACTTCAGTTGAATAAACTTTTGATTTTAAATAACCCCAAACATGGTAATCGAGTGGATTAAAATCGGGCCCCCTTGCAGGCCAGTTGTGAGGTCCTCCTCTACCTATCCAATGATTTGGAAAGTTGTCATTTAAACACTCTCTCACTATTACCATGAAATGAGGTGAAGCCCCATTATGTTGAAAGTACATGCCTCCAACATCAACTCCTGCATCATCTAGCAATATGGGTAACGTATTATGCAGAAACTCCAAATACACTTCACCCGTTAGTAGATGTGGTAGGATATGGGGTCCAATTGATCGGTTGTTAATAACGCCACACCAAACATTAAAGGAGAACCTGATTTGTGAATGTGTTTTTTTTTATGGCGAACGGATTTTGTTCGGCCCAAACATGGGAATTCCTTGAATTATTAACATCTAGATTTGACTCAAGTTGATTAGTAAAAAAGTTGTATGCGGAAACACCAAATACATTAAGTCTTACTTATTTTTTCAGCTCTTTCCAAATTTGTAAATAAAATTTCAAAATATTAATATACAGGGTGTTGTTTCGACTCGAAACCTACTCATTAACTTTTTTCAAGCCGGACTTTTGTTTTATTATGTTAATCGATACCACTGTGGACAAATAACATACGAACCAAACATCACAAAAATTAATAATGTGGTTCATAAGTTATGATTAATTGAAAAAATGGGAAAAATTCATAAACCACCCTATATCTTGGTTATAAAGAACGATAAACCCATAAAATATAAGTAATTTAGAGGCACTTCGGTGTCCTCCATCTACCCTTACTGTATGCGCTTTGCCCAATGAATAATCAACATTTGCAAGCCAGTGTGGAAAATACATCACGAAAACCCACGTGGGGGTCGGATATATTAATCAATTCGGGGACGGACTTAAAAGGATGATTTTTCTAAATGAATTCATTGCAAAAAACATGGTACAATTGTTAATACTAAAAAAAAATTTATACAGGATACAATATTTTGCAAACTAGTTCAAATGAGGAAGTTTTCTATACATGATATTATTGATATTACTACTTGGTCTCAACTAGGAGATGTATTTTTGTTCTGGGTGTATTGAAGATCCATGTTTTTACTTTGGATTGGAAGATCGATAAAGAGTTATAGTCCATCCAATATCAATTGCAGAAGCTGTTTCTATAGGGAGCAAATGAAAACTCACTTCGCTAACACGAGCGTATATGCGAAGAAACGGAACGAGAAATAATCTGTACTACTCGTAAACATTTTCCGTCGGCAAACGGTACATCAAAAGAGCCAATAGTCAACGTGGACTCGAGTGAGGGCTGTCAGTTGTACAACCGATTCGTCTGGACCAATCAAGTTGGACATAATGCTGGCAGCTGCGTCTCTACGATGGGAGGTCATAAATCACGCGTTATATTTGTGTTTCAATAGCTCTGAGAGATTAAAAACCAGTAGCGTCTATGGTCTTGGTGTGTGCCGATCGAAATACGTTTTAGGATATAATAATAACCTATATCAAACAATGAAGGGAATTATTTTTCTTCCTTAATGTATGTGTAAGAATAAAAGCTTGTCTTTAACTTTTTTTCATTTTTCATTATTTATGAAGTATTTTTGAAATCTTAAAATATCTAAATAAAATTAGTTATCTCCGCCACTGCTGCTCACGCGATTTCGCCGTAAGACTTTTTTATGCTTCTGCAATTGATATTGGGAAAACTATAATTAGTTTGAGTTGGGAAGGAGTAACGCTATATGAATAGCTTCGTTGTCCAATAGTCTTCAACATTCTTGGAATATCAATAAAATGTATCCTAGACCTTGTGTTATTTTTGTGATCAACACTTTTAGCTTGTTTTATATTCTTGCATTGGTGCACAAGCAGCGTTAAAGCGAAGATTTGTCGAATGTCCATTATTTCTGCCTCCTTATACAGGTCATCGTGTACGGTTTATTCAACATGATTTTCAATATACACTTCTGTACCATTTCCAAATTCCTGAGGTATTTAAACTTAAATACCATGAATCTGATTTTTTCTGTCAGATTACTAGTCATCGTGGATGTTTTTAGTGGATGTTGATTCCATTCCACTCCTGTTTCTCATATTCATTAACGACCTTCCAAATTTCATGAAAACTGATTGCCTAGTGCTATATGCAGATGATGTTTCATTACAGCATATGGTGATAATTCTCAAATATTACAAGAGAAATTGAATCATTTAGCAAACAAAATCACCGAATGGTCACAAAAAAATGGAATGATACTCAATGCTTCCAAAACCGTTCTTCTACACGTAAACCCAAAAAAAGAATTACGCGATCAAATTCATATAAATATAGGAACAGTTTCGTTACAACCAATTTCTTCTGCACGATTTCTTGGAACTTATCTGGATTCAGACATGTCCTTCAAAACCGCTATTGAGAATGTCAGCAAGAAAGTAAACTCAAGTTACTATGCTATAGTCCAACTGAAAACGATATTCAATAAAGAACAACTCCTCAATGTCTATTATGCGCTCGTATACTCTCGAATTAGCTATGACATTATTGTATGGGGAAATACATCAATGGCTCGCAGACTACTGATCTCACAAAAAGTATTATCAGACTTATATTTGGTATCAAACGAACAGACTCATGTAAACCGTATTTTAGAGATAATAACATCTCAACAGTTCCCAGTATATATATTTACAAATGTATTTTGCTTGTCAGTAAAAATATAGATTCACTAACACATAATCATGATAGTCATAATCATAAAACTATAAATTTGCTACAAATTCCTCACCACAGAACTTTCCTTATATGAAAAAAGTCCTCAATACAGTGGTATAAAGTTTTTCAATATACTCCCGGAATCAATAAAAAGTAAAAGAAATTAAATACGTTTCAAAAAACAACTGAAAAGGTATTTGATTGAGAAATGCATGTATAGCCCAAGCGAGTTTCTGACTTAAAATTGTATTGACTGTTAAATTATACTGAACATTGTGTATCTAAATGTCTATATGTAAACAATAACTGAAATTGTATAATAACTGTTATTTATGTGCCTGTAAGTCTTCGAGTCTTCTTTACGGTCTCGTAGAATGAAATTGTATGTATATATGATTATAGGTGTATATATTTTTATATTTTTATATTTATATTTTTGACATGTCCAATACCATGTAATATGGTCTTAATGGAATAAAATATTATTATAATATTATTATTATATCACCGTTAATTTGTATATCGATAGCGCAATAACCTGGAAGATTGGGTTCATAACCAGTGTAAGGGAGGAATACAGTTTTTTTTTATGTTGATCGTAAGTTATTCGCTATTGAAGTATTCTACGATTTGGGGAAATGAATTGACTATCTTCTGTTTCGAATTCGTCCAGTCCAGACTGTGTCATCGGCAATGCTTATTATTTCAGTAGGGACGAGAAAGTTGAACTGTGAATTCACATACAGAATGAAGAGGATAGGACCAAGCACCGTTCCCTGCGGAACTCAATAGTTGACCACTCTAGTGCTGCTTACTTCATTAAAAATAATGACGCATTGCTTACGATCGCCCAAATCACTTTTCACCAATTGATAAACATTTCCGTGGATTCCAATATTTTCCAGGGTTTCTAGCAAGTTTGGATGGCTGACCGTTTCGAATATTTCAGCCAGATCAACGAAAAGACATATTCAACAACAGATAAAAAGTCTTCTCCATGATAGTTTCATATAAATCAAACTGAAGGTTGGTAGATGAAGAGCAGAGAACAACTACTTACCTGGCTAATACCACGCAGAATGTTGAATGATATCTGCTAGACATCCATGCAATAATTCATATAAATGAATATTAAATTGCGAATGTTTCTTTCTGAAAGACATGATTGTGTTTAGATTGAATCAGTCTCGCCTGACACCTATAGACCGGTTTCGGGTTGTTGGCCCTCATCAGTATAGGGCAGTACCAGCCAAAGATCGGAAGATCTCCGGCTGAAGCGAGACTGAATTAAACATCGACACAGCCATGCTTAGTCGACAATGGGTACGAATAACGAGGTGAATTTTAAATTCACCTGCGAAACGGCACTTGGTGACAGAAAGAAACATCCCGAAACTCAATAACAACCTATTTTGAATGAAGTTGAAATAGAAGTGGCTACTCGGCCGACTACCATATGAAATACAGAGGAAAGCCATTGTTTTCGCAAAATGGAGAGGAATATTCAACAACGAGTAAAAATTCTCAAAGTCTTCTTCATGATAGTTCGAAATAAATTATACTAAAGGTCAGTGCGGATTTATACTCACTTACGCCGGGGGCCAATTCTTACGATGCCGCCGCCAATTAGTATTAATTGTCAGTGTCAAAGTACCCATTTGTTGTTTTTTTATATTACATGAAATAAATACATATAAAGAAACAAATTTTATTAACTTCACAAACTCAAACCTAACAATATTTTTTTTTATATAAATACCTTTCTGGATTTTTTTTATGCGAACCCATCAGTGGCATCACTAAAATAACAAGTCACTGTTGATATTCAAAATCGATAGGCTATTCAAATTATCCTCTACATCGAATTCCTTAGGTTATTTTCACTCTTTTTAACATGCTTTTATTAACTTCATCTGTAACTGACAAACGATGTTATCAAATCTTGGAAGTCAATTTCAACCTACTTCTAATCGTTGTATCGAAATGAAACTTGGTATGTATATGTAGACATTACTTTTATTTTTATGATGGAGCCAGGAGGTGGATATAGGAACTTTTCAGTGGCTACTGTGAAGTATGGTGAATGCAGTGGTTCTCAGCCTATTCGCCAAAATTTAGTTAGTAATAACCTTCATTTCATGTGGATGAATTGAGAGTTTTTCTCCCGTAGACTGAAAAGTTGAGAATAAAATTATAGTTTAAAATAACTTGAAAAACACGCATATATGGCAATAGGGAAGGAAGAGTTGAAAATAATAAGAATAAAGTCATTGATCAGACAATTTTCTCTCATGTAAAAAAAGCGTGGGGTGTTCTTTACTCACTTTTTTAATAATATCAAGTTAACTGATATCAAGCACCCCACGCTTTCTTTACATAAAAACAAATTTTTTGATTATTTTCATTATTCACATTTTTTTAGTCCTCATTGCTATATATGCGTGTTTTTTTCAAACAATAATTTTTAAAGTTGAGAATGACCTTCTATGGTCCATCCAATATCAATTGCAGAAGCTGTTTCTATAGGGAGCAAATAAAAACTCACTTCGCTAACACGAGCGTATATACGAAGAAACGGAACGAAAAATAATCTGTACTACTTGTATACAGTCTCCGTCGGCACAAAGAGCCCGCTGGTCAACGTGGACTTGAGTGACTGCTGTCTGTTCCACAACCGAATCGTCTGGGCCAATCAAGTCGGACATCAATGCTTGCAGGTGTGTCTATACGATGGGAGGTCATAAATCACGCGTTATATTTGTGTTTTAATAGCTCTGAAAGATTAAAAACCAGTAGCGTCTGTGGTCTTGGTGTGTGCCGATCGAAATACGTTTTAGGATATTCTAGTTTTGTTGGGAAAATATGGCTTTTTTTCGACCATGGGAAAATGCAATTGCACAAAATAGTAATGAAATTTTTTCATTTTTCATTATTTATGAAGTATTTTTAAAATCTCAAAATATCTAAATAAAATTAGTTATCTCCGCCACTGCTGCTCACAGGATTTCGCCGCAAGACTTTTTTATGCTTCTGCAATTGATATTGGGAAAACTATACCACTGGCATTACTGATCATCAGGGTTGGGAACATTCTCAGAAATACTACTACGTTGCAAAAAGTATTTTTTATTTGATATTTCCGCCATTAATGAATGCGGCTTGCGGCTTCTTTTTCTTCTTCTTCTTCAAAGGAAACTATGTACTGCAGCCGCCTATATTGATGCGTCCAAGGTACCGCTGCCGCTTGAGATCAAAGTGAATATAATTTTCATTAAAAAAATCCGTTTGATGCGGCGGTCGCCGCGGACACGATTTGCGCGATTGCTTGAAGATTGCTATAGTTTTCCCAATATCAATTGCAGAAGCATAAAAAGTCTTGCGGCGAAATCCTGTGAGCAGTGGAGGACATAACTAATTTTATTTAGATATTTTGAGATTTTAAAAATACTTCATAAGTAATGAAAAATGAACAAAAATTTAAGACAAGCTTTTATTTATACAAATACATTAAGAAAGAAAAATAATTTCTTTCATTGTTTGATGAAGGTTATTATTATATCCTAAAACGTATTTCGATTGGCACACACCAAGACCACAGACGCTACTGGTTTTTAATCTTTCAGAGCTATTGAAACACAAATATAACGCGTGATTTATGACCTCCCATCGTATAGACACACCCCCAAGCATTGATGTCTGACTTGATTGGCCCAGACGAATCGGTTGTAGAACAGACAGCAGTCACTCAAGTCCACGTTGACTATCGGCTCTTTTGATCTTCCCTTCGCCGACGGAGAATGTTTACGAGTAGTACACATTATTTTTCGTTCCGTTTCTTCGCATATACGCTCGTGTTAGCGAAGTGAGTTTTTATTTGCTCCCTATAGAAACAGCTTCTGCAATTGATATTGGATGGACTATACTTGCTTTTCCTTTGCCCTTCACCGCCTCTTGAAGTTCACTGCCGGGGGCTAATAGTCCCATAGACCCCCCCCCCAAATCCGGCCCTGCTGAAGGTTGATAGATGAAGAGCAGAAAATAACTACTTTCCTGGTTAACACCACGCAGAATATTGAATGATATCTACTCGACATCCATGCAATAATTCATATAAATTAATATTAAATTGGAAATGTTTCTTTCTAAAAAACATAATTGTGTTTAGTTGGCCATGTTGGCCCTCATCACTATATGGCAGTCCCAGCCAAAGATCGGAAGATCTCCTTCTGAAGCGATACTGAATTAAACATTAAGGAAAGTAGTTTATTCTGCTCTTCATCTACCAACCTTCAGTTTGATTTATATTGAACTATCATGGAGAAGACTTTGGGAATTTGTATTCGTTATTGAATATTCCTCTCCATTTTGCGAAAACAGTGGCTTTTCTCTGTTTTTCATATGATAGTTGGCCGAGTTGCCACTACTATTGAACTTCATTCGAAATAGGTTGTTATTGAGTTTTTGGATTTTTCTTTCTGTCACCAGGTGCCGTTTCGCAGGTGAATTTAAAATTCACCTAGTTACTTGTACCCATTGTTGACTAAGCATGGCTGTGTCGATGTTTAATTCAGTCTCGCTTCAGCCGGAGATCTTCCGATCTGTGGGTGGGACTGCCCTATACTGATGAGGGCCAACAGCTCGAAACCGCTCTATAGGTGTCGGGCGAGACTGATTTAAACTAAACACAATCATGTCTTTCAGAAAGAAATATTTGCAATTTATTATTCATTTATATGAATTATTGCATGGATGTCGAACAGATATCAGTCAACATTCTGCGTGGTATTAGCCAGGAAAGTAGTTGTTTTCTGCTCTTCATCTACCAACCTTTAGTTTGATTTACATTAAACTATCATGGAGGAGACTTTGGGAATTTTTATTCGTTGTTGAATATTCCTCTCCATTAAGCGAAAACACTGGCTTTCCTCTGAAAAGACATAAAGCAGGTTTTCTCACATCCAGTGCGTTTTATTTTCCGTGTTAACTCCGCTATAGCATCTTGAGTTGATGTGCCCTCCATAAACCCAAATTGCCTCTCCGAAACCAAGTTATATATTTTTATAAACCCTATTATCCTGGTCTTTATGATCCTTAAAAAAAAATTTGAAATGTTCCGGAGGAGGGATATGGGTCTATAAATTGAAACTTCACGCTTGTCCCCAGACCTGTGGGGACCTAGAGATTCAACGTATTCCCTCCGATATTTTCCAATGCGGGAACTCCATTCGATTTCAGCTCTTTTATCAATTTCTCAACTTCGTAATATTTTTTTCCAACTTCTATTTTCTTGGCCAGGTTTGAGCCGATATCACTGAAGAATTCATTGAAGTTTTCAGCCATTTGTTTTTTGTAATGTAATAAAACATCCCCAATTTTTATCTCTTTGATTCCAACCTCGTATTTCCATTTTAAATATCCTTCGAAAAAACGCCACATATTTTTTGGGCAATCGCCATTTTTTTCTACTTCACCTTTGTAGTATTCATGTGTAGCACTCCTAATCAATTTATTCAATACATTTCTGTAAATTTTGAATTCATTTTGCATTGCATTGTTTGGGTTTTTATGAATTTTTTTTCATTTATATATATATATATATATATATATATATATATATATATATATATATATATATATATATATATATATATATATAGGTTTCTTCGTAGATTTTCGCGGGTATAATGTGTTTAGATAGTTTTTCGAGTTTCTGTCCGGTTTCTGTGTTCTTGGTTCTGTAAAGGTCCGATTTCACGACGTTTCGGCAAATTCAAATTTGCCCTCTTCTGGTGATGCCTCGTTCATTCGATTGTTTCGAACGCAACTGATGTTTTTGTTTTGTGCTTTTCAATTTGTAATGGTGGTTAGTCGATTGCGCACGATCGATCGACACGATTGGTTTCCTTCGTTTGTGCCCTGTTGCGTGTGGAGCCGGAAGACGTCGTTGTTGGATTCGTTGTTGCCAGATCGCCACCAGTGTTGCTCAATTCGTCACGATCGGTCTCCTTCCTTCGTGTTCTGCTTTGTATGGGGCCGGAAGAGGTCGCTGTTGGACGCGCCGTTGCCAGGTCGCCATAGGTGTTGCTGGGTGAACTATCTGCTGAAAGCGTCAATGTTTCATCCCCGTTTATGTTTTGTTGTTGATTGATTTGTGACTGGGTCAAGATAGATCGCCATATGGTTGGTAATCTTTGATTGTCATCCCTTTGGTTCATATTATGTGAAGCCTTTTAAATCGAACCACATAATATAAACAAGAGGGATGACAGTCAAAGACTACCCACCATATGGCGATCTTGACCCACCGACAAATTAATCAACAACAAAACATCAACGGGGATGAACCATCGACGCTTACAGCACATAGTTCACCCATCAACACCCGGCGCGTCTAAAAGCGACCTCTTCCGGCCCCATACAAAGCAGAACACGAATGAAGGATGCCGATCATGACGATCGTGCACAATTGAGCAACACCAGTGGCAATCTGGCAACAACGCATCCAACAACGACGTCTTCCGACTCCACACGCAATAGGGCACAAACGAAGGAAACCTATCGTGGCGATCGTTCGCAATCGACTAACCACCTTCACAAATTGAGGAGCACAACACGAAAACATCACTTGAGTTCGAAACAATCGAATGAACGATATATCACCTGAAGATGGCAAATGTGAATTTGCCGAAACGTCGTGAAATCGGACTTTTTCAGGACCAAGAACACAGAACGGTGACAGAAACCCAAGAAACTATCTCAACATTTATATATATATATATATATATATATATATATATATATATATATATATATATATATATATATATATATATATATATATATATATATATATATATATATATATATATATATATATATATATATATATATATATATATATATATATATATATATATATATATATATATATATATATATATATATATATATATACAGAGTGGCCACTTTTTTAATGGGATTGTATTGGTAACTTTTAAACCATAAGAGTTAGAAGGTCGGTCAAATGGAGAAAAAGTTGCATTCATAGAAGCATTGTCAAGCAGTTCGAACAAATCGAGATTATCAGGCCCGGTTATTGAGATATAAGAAAAGTAAATTCTGTCATTTTGATTTTTCTTTTTTTCCCACTTTATTTCGAATATAATCAAAAAAAGTCACGGAGTTTTTTATTCGACAGTAATTATCCTCATTTTGACATAATCAGATTTTGTATCCAACGTTTCGTACGCTCTGGGCCACCCTCAACCTCATTTTTTTCAATACGGACCTGCATATTTTATGACTTTTTTCGAAATAACTTTTAACGCTGAATTCAACGATATATCATACAATGTCATTCAAAGTTGATTTTCAGGTGATTTTGACCCTTATCCAAATTTCTTTGGGTCGGATCTGTATTACATTTAGGTACCTTTAGTTTAATTAACAACATGCAATACATTTCGATAAGAAAATCAACTCACTCATCTTCAACTGAATGGAACGTAACAGAATCAAAGCAAGAAACAAGTAATAATTATTTACAAATTTCAAGAGGTGAAAAACCTAATTCATAATAATTAAACGAAACTATCATTTAATGAAAGAAAAATCAAATGATTATTCGAAAGTAAATGATGAACATTAATGAAGTAAGTGTTCGAAATGTCCATCATTTTGTAATATGTACTTTGCGGTTCTGAAACTTCTGGAACTTCTGGAACTTCTGGAACTTCTTATACATTTGCTTATTTCGTCTCCTTGAATACCTTCCAATACATTCTCAATCTTCTCGCGAAGAATCTCTATTGTCGGGTTCGTAGTATCATAAATTTTATTTTTGAGATATCCCCACAAATAAAAGTCCAGCGGGTTCAAATCCGGAGATCTGGCAGGCCATGCTACTGGACCTCTTGTTCCAATCCATGAATCGGGAAAAGTTCGATTTAGATAGTCTGTGATTATTCTTGAGTTGTGTGGACCACATCCGTTTTGTTGGAACCATTGACTATTACGCCGATACCGTATAGAAAGATCATCCAACATTATTTCTATAATTTCTACATATTTCGCTCCGGTTAGGTTGCCGTCAATAAAATAGGGTCCCAGTAATTTATTATTCAACAAACCGCACCATATGTTTAAAGAAAAATGATATTGATGTCTAACTTCATGAATTAAGTGAGGATTTTCTGTGGCATAAAAATGTTTGTTCCTTCGATTGAACATGCCAGAATTTGTGAATGTCGTTCCGTCTCCCCAAATGAAATTGTGCGCAAAATTGTTGTTATTCCGCACCTTCCGTTGAAACCAATTACAGAATTGCAACCTCCTCTCAGGATCAATGCGATATAGTTTTTGCACGGCTTGGTATTTATAGTCATGGTATCCGTGTCTATTGAGTATTTTATTAACAGCACTTTTTGATAAATTGCATAGTTCTCGATCCTATTCCTGGATTCATTCGAATTTGGACCAGAACATTGATGTCATTGATAGGCTCGTTTCGTCGTACATAAGGACCTCTAGGTTTGATGAATGAATTATGTGCAAGTAACGTTGTAGATAAACGTCGAAACATTTTAATATTTGGTGTTGTTCTTTCAGGATATAATTCACCATACCCTTGTTGTGCTTTGAACGAATTTCTATCTAGTTTTATTTACACTTCGTACATATCTCTCTTCTCTTCATTTGTGTATCTTACCATATCGAATAAGTTAAATTGAAATTACTCAGAAAAGTATTTAATGACAAGTTCTTGTGACACAATAATAAACGAAGTGACAAATAATATGACATTTCTTGTTATAATCTTTTTTATCCACGGCCTACTACTTGGAAATAATACATTCAATGAACCTAGAGTTGTGTGTATGTAAGAAAAAACAAGTCTATCAACGATATCAATGTTCTGACCCAAATTCAATTGAACCCAGAAAAAAAATCGAGAACTGTGGCCAGTGAATGCAATCAAAAACTGCTGTTAATAAAATAGTCAAGAGACGCGAATACAATGATTTTAAATTTGAATACCAAGCCTTGCAAAAATTATATCGTAATGATCTCAAAATAAAGTTCGATTCTGTGATTTGTTTCAACAGAACAGATGACAAATCCAACAATAATGATTCCTCGCGAGAAGATTGAGAATGTATTGGAAGGTATTCAAGGAGACGAAATAAGCAAATGTATAAGAAGTATGGGTTCCAGAACCGCAAACTGCATTTTACAAAATGGTGGACATTTCGAACACTTACTTCATTAATGTTCATCATTCACTTTCGAATAATCATTTGATTTTTCTCTCATTAAATGATAGTTTCGTTTAATTATTATTGAACTAACGGATCCCGTTCATTTTAGTCTTTCGCCAAAGCTGTGGGAAGAAACTTCACTTCCAGCTCATTTCCTCCTCTAACCAAAGAAGATGGAACACTAGCAACGACTGCCCAAGAAAAAGCCAATATCTTTGCGCACCTATTTGCTGGAAATTCCACTCTGGATTCATCGGGAAAACAACCCCCGAACATTACACCTATTGACAGTCACATGCCCGAGATTACCTTTCGCCAACGTACTATCAGAAAGATTTTGCTGGGTCTCAACACCGACAAAGCCTGTGGATCTGACGGAATCCCGCCGATTGTTCTCAAGAAATGTGCCCCTGAACTAACACCTGTTCTTTGCAAGTTGTTCAACCACTCTTACAATTTGAAGGTATTTCCGTCCAATTGGAAAATTGCAAGAGTACAGCCAGTCCCTAAAAAAGGCAAAAAGGCCCTACCTAGCAACTACAGACCTATCGCACTGCTATCTATTATTTCAAAGGTCATGGAAAAAGCCATCAACATCGAGCTCATGAAATATCTGGAAGACTCAGGAATTGTCAACGATAGGCAATATGGCTTCCGCCATCAGAGATCAACTGGTGACCTGCTCGCTTACGTCTCACATATATGGCAGCTATCTATTGAAAAGTATGGAGAAACTTTAGCTGTGGCATTAGATATCTCCAAGGCGTTCGATCGAGTTTGGCACCAGGGACTCCTCGCCAAGCTTCCGTCTTATGGCTTGTCTCTCCATGTAGTGGTCGATGGAGGTTCATCTGACACTCTACTCGTAAATGTTGGTGTTCCGCAAGGATCTATTCTCGCACCAACCCTATTTCTACTTCACATCAACGACCTGTTGAAAGCAACTTCATGTCCAGTACACAGCTTTGCCGATGATAGTACCCTCCATACCGCTTTCTCTTCCAGGGCCCCTATATCAGCCCGTGAAACCAGAAATGAACGAGGAAGAAATGTTAATAATATAAATATGGACTTAGCAACAATTCTCGAATGGGGATCTAATAACTTGGTAGAATTCAATGCAAACAAAACACAAGCATGTCTTTTCTCTAGAAAAGCCGATCTCACTGTGCCTAACATAACATTGTCAGGAGTAACCATACCACTGAAGCCATCCATATCGATGCTTGGTATTACAATCAGTAATAACCTTTCCTGGGAAAATCACGTGAGGTCCATTGCCAAAAGTGCATCCCAAAAACTTGTTTTTTGTTTCGTGCCAAGAGCTATTTGGAGTGCGGCACCTGAACATATCCTGAGGCTATTGGATTCTGTCCAAAGAAGGGCAATTCGTCTCGTCGGTGATGCCTTGCTTACAAACTCGCTCACTTGTCTGGAACACCGTAGAAAAGTTGGCGATTTGTCTCTATTTTATAGATATTTTCATGGGCGATGCTCTTCTGAAATATCAACAATCGTTCCTGCTTTGGCAGTCCTTCGAGTTAACCCGCAAGTTCAGTCATCACCCCCTTCGTGGTCACTTTGGAGACCTGCAGAACATCACTTTCCAAAGCCTTGGCTTTGGAACTCATTGCCTAGGGAGGTGTTCCCCGAGGCATACAACCTTCAGAAATTTAAGAAAAACACCAACTCCTACCTTCTTTTCCTAGGTTCCCACGATGTTCTCTGAACATTACAGGATATCCCTTTTCGTGGGAACCAGAACATAAAAAAAAAATTATTATGAATTAGGTTTTTCACCTCTTGAAATTTGTAAATAATTATTACTTGTTTCTTGCTTTGATTCTATTACGTTTCATTCAGTTGAAGATGAGTAAGTTGATTTTCTTATCGAAATGTATTGCATGTTGTTAATTAAACTAAAGGTACCTAAATGTAATACAGATCCGACCCAAAGAAATTTGGATAAGGGTCAAAATCACCTGAAAATCAACTTTGAATGACATTGTATGATATATCGTTGAATTAAGCGTTAAAAGTTATTTCAAAAAGTGTCATAAAATATGCAGGTCCGTATTGAAAAAAATGAGGTTGAGGGTGGCCCAGAGCGTACGAAACGTTGTATACAAAATCTGATTATATCAAAATGACGATAATTTACTGTCAAATAAAAAACTCCTGTGACATGTTTTGATAATATTCGAAATAAAGTTGAAAAAAAAGAAAACGACAGAATTAACTTTTCTTATGATATCTCAATAACCGGCCCTGATAATCTCGATTTGTTTAAACTGCTTGACAATGCTACTATGAATGCAACTTTTTCTCCATTTGACCGACCTTCTAACTCTTATGGTTTAAAAGTTACCAATACAATCCCACTAAAAAAGTGGCCACTCTGTATATATAAAATGATACTTATACAACACATAAATACCTGCTATGGTGGTTTTACAATTTTTCTGTGCACTTCATTTCTGAAACCTTTCACCATCTTATGTTCGACGCAGATCATCAAATTTAGCAGTGGAGCTTTTCTTTTGACATCAATAGGTTTCCAACTATCCATTTAGATTGCACAACTTATAAAAAGAATAGACATCAAAATCTACAAACAAAATCTTATAATTCAAACAGATAAAAATTATATATAAGCAAGAACATCCTGTATGCAACTTAGAAACATGACAGGGACATGTCAAATAATTTCTAATGAAAAAATGATGAAATATCAAATGAGAACAGAAAATGGTTGAATAATAATTTATAACCAATTTGTATAAATAATATTGAATATAGAAATATAAGCTGTATATAAAATAAGTTTGATAGTGTAGAATAAGAAAAGTTGTGGAAACTAAAATTACGTGCCCAGTAACAGAAATTGATGGTTGCTACGGGAGGAAACAAAATAATTTTGGAGAAAGCGTTAGAAAAATGTTCATTAGATAAATGAATCCAAATGAGCAGAAAGCACAACTGTGAGAGCAATTCCAATCAATAATCCAAACCAAGAACCAGTCTACAACTATTTGAGCAAGAAACCACTTACCTGCTATGCAGATCACATTCCACACAGGACATAACCAATAATGAAAGGGAGCCAATGTCGGACAGGTTCACTTTCCAAAGCACTGAACACAGCCAGGAGTCTTCGTGAGTGCACAAACGAAACGAACTACAGGTACTTTTTAAAAACACAAATGAACGAAGTGATATCATTGGTATCAGACACTTTTTTGGGGTCTTTGATAATATTTATCCACAGTGGTGAACTTTATTTCATACTTATAACCACTTTGTCAATGTAACCTGTGAATATTTATTTGCTCATACATTCTATTGCGCATGAGCAAGTCATGTGATGATTTTTCGAATTCATAAATTCAATTATATTGAATATAAGCTAGATATCGCAGGAGTAGTATTTTGAAATCTTTGGAAATTCATTTCAATAAAAGGAAAACAAATTTAACTATTTT
Organism: Gonioctena quinquepunctata; assembly: GCA_018342105.1. NCBI lineage: Eukaryota > Metazoa > Arthropoda > Insecta > Coleoptera > Chrysomelidae > Gonioctena > Gonioctena quinquepunctata. The sequence continues at coordinate 93,225 of JAFIRS010002180.1, forward strand.
CTGTTTTGTTATTTATCATGTCATCATATCACGAACTATATTTTTATGAAACAATAACTTGACTTCAAACAAAGCAAGTAGATGGTGCAACTGAACTCTGCTGAGATGTAGGATGATCATGTCTCCATAGGCGTACCGACTGAGCTGGAATAAGGTAACAAAGAAAAGGTAAAATGGTGTTTGAAAAAGAGTAAGAACAACATAGCCGGATATTGTACTTTTTTCAAAGAATCAAGTGAAATTGATAATAAATCAAATCAATCAAGCTCACTATCATAACAAATTGCAAAATTATTGTGATGACTAGTGGTTAATAAAATAATAATAATTCACTTGAAATTGCGCCATTTAATAATATTAGGTGGTGGAGAGGTTGTCAGATTAGGACCAATAATTATTCTCTAATTTCCAGCCAACGTTTCGTATAAACTTCTTCAGGGCCTATAAATAAATATAAAATACAGATTTAATAATAAATGTGAACGCGACAAGAGATTAACGGTAAACTTATCGGTCCTCTCCACCACTTAATGATAATAAGAATTAATCAATGAAAATAAACATAAAATAAACAACCCACATCACATGTCTGTGTATGTTTGGATAGGTTTCCGCGGTAATGAATATTCCTAATATTGAAAATTAAGGTTGAACCGCGTCTAGAAATTTGATAATTTCGTCCCCCATTTTGGAGTGAAAGTGATTTCCAACCGAGGTTTCAATCGACCTCCTCCTCAGGTGTTGTTACTTAGGAAAGAAAATGATTTCGAACCGAGGTCTCAATCTGCCTACTCCTAGGTTTTAGTCACTTGGGTGGGGTTCAGGATTTTGTTACTCGACACCGCGGTCTCAATCTACCTACTCCCCAGGTCTTTCCAGTAGTTCCCTCTAAGGTCATACGGCATTTCTTGTTATGCATAATTGGATGAAAAGGGCGTAACCATCAAAGTCCTATTTACTATTATTAGGTCGAGTAGGTCGAATGATATCAGGAAGTAATGCAAGAATTGGATTTTTAACAAAACTTATGTATCCATTATACTGAAATGTATGCATAGTACAGTAAATCTTACACAAACTTACGTGCTGCAAAATGAAGTTGTATGCAATTAACACCGCAGCATCAGCTTTCAAACAAAAAAAAAAACATCAAAATCGGTACAGTAGTTTTTTCGTGATGCTCGAAAGAAAATCAAACGAACAAATACTTACTAATCGGGCTTAGATCGCCAAAGAAGTTTCACATCTGTCACTTCTTTCGCGAACATAAATCTACATGTTCCTTCAGAATTCCTTGTAGGGTCCAAAACGATGGAAATCTTAACGTATAGGTCGTTTCGAAAATGTTCCTCGTGTCAGCAAAATTCATTAATCGAATCGTGACGAGAGCAATTACTTCCACAATTGGAATTTCGCAGCTGGAAAATCCAAATATAAACCAATTACTATTTAATTTTCACGTGCCGTTATTTGCCAGCGGAGGTTCTTTCACTGGATTGAAATCCAGTAGAGGGGATCTCCTTTCACGTCGAGTTAGTCTCGAGGACTTTTAGGGCAACAAAAAGGACGTTATACATTCAAATCGTATTAGCATCCTCGCAAATAATTAACTTCCAATAAGCGACTCGCGAAAAATTCCAACATATTTTCAACATTTAGGAAGGAGGATGTCCAATTGGGTTAGTTAGAGGAGAACCTCGGGATATAGGGACATGTTGAAACTCCCACGGAATGTCAGAACAACTATTGTTAAAAAAGTGCAGATTTATCGAGATGGGTGTTTATACCCAGCTAACATTATAGGAAAATTATACCAAGCAGAGGGGTGAAATGGCATGAGGAAGTCAAAATTTACCTCTTTCTGACCAAATCTTTTATCTTCAACTACTAACTAACTTATAATTCGACTAAGTTATAATTCGAGTTATAAAAACCGTTACTGAGACCACTCGATCTCCTTCAAAAATCATTAACTTAAAAGGCGTAGTGCATACTATGGAATTACTTGTTATAAACTTTAAATATACCTTTAGAGCCTCATGGGTCAATAGGGTTATTTATCAGGTTAAATTTCACCTGAAGGTGACCAGCAAAATGAGTTCCAAATACTTGAACTTTCAGGGAATACTTTCTAGTCAATAATAATCTAATTATTATGTATGTAGTCAGGGAATAAACAAGTCGGTAAACAGGTCTACTATACACTCTACATTACCTATTTTGGCAGTAATTAAGGTGCCTGGGCATTTTTTGTCCTAGTCTTTACGTTTATACCTACTGTTCCAAAATGAGGGCGAGATTACTACAATTAGACCAGGGCTGAAGCCTTTGAAAATGGTAAAAAGTGAAAAAAAAAATAGTAGGATGGAACCCATTGGAAAAGAAAGAGAATATAACAAAAATGAAAGGAAGAATAATTTACGGGCGATCTGAGGTCGGGAAGTGGAAGGGGGTGAGTTAAGGGTGAAAAAGGGTTTATCTCGATTTCCGGCAAAACTACAAGTCCTATAGAAAAAAATTGAACGGCAAAGTTGTAGGTAATAAAAAGATCTACAACTTTGCAATCAACAATGTTTTCAAATAATCTCAAAATGTATGTGAAAAATTCAAATAACTAAGTTTTTGGTTTTTAATTTTTATCTTTTACAAAAAAAAAACACGAAATTTGGTGAAAACGTACCTTTTTATGTCCCAAACACACTTAATTTTTTTATTTAATATATTTATTTTTTCACCTTATGTTGACTTAATATCGAAAAAGCACTCTAATTTTCAATCGAAAATTCTCCCGTCAAAATATCAGCTTTTTTAAAAAAGTCGGGCTTTTTGTTCGTTGAAATCTCCACTTTCTGATGGTATAAAAAAAAGAACATTACTATGGCAGAAAATGCAAAGAAACGAAAAAAACTCGAATCCAAATTTAATAAGACATCTACAATATTTTGAGAAAGTTGTAGAATCTTCTTCAAATTATATGCGTAGATACCTATCCATTGCTATTTCAAGATAACTTATATACCTGAGTGACCTACGGAAAATTTTAGCCCATCAAAAGGTATTTCATAGAGAAGTGGGGAAGGGGCTAGGAGGGTCTGGGCTTTACTACCTGTTATTTCTTTGCATTTTCTGAGCACATTTACCATAGTAATGTATATTTGTTTTAACACCATCAGAAAGTAGAGATTTCAACGAACAAAAAGCTCACCGACTTTATTAAAAAAGCTGATATTTTGAAGGGTGAATTTTTGATTGAAAATTAGGGTGCTTTTTAGAAATCAAGTCAAAATAAGGTGGAAAAATAAATATTTTGAATCAAAAAAATTACAGTGTGTTTGGGACATAAAAGGGTAAGTTTTTCACTAAATTTCATGGAATTTTTTTTTGTAAAAGATAAAAATAAAAAACCAAAATCTTGGTTATTTGAATTTTTCAAATAAATTTTGACATTATGTGAAAAAAATTTGGATACCAAAGTTGTAGATCTTTTCATTACCTACAACTTTGCCCTTCAACTTTTTTCTATAGGACTTGTAGTTTTGCCGGAAATCGAGATAAACAGTTTTTTACCCTTGAAAACTCACCCCCTTCCACTTCCCGACCTCAGATCGCCCGTAAATTATTTTTCCTTTCATTTCTGTTATATTCTCTTCCTTTTCCAATGGGTTCCATCCCACTATTATTTTTTTTTGTTTCAAAAAGTATCGACCCTGGTCTAAATATTTATCTAATGAGACTAAATGTCTACAGCGAAGTCAAAGATACCAAAAATGAATTCCTCAAAGTATATTGGTCCATTATCAGATATTGAAGCCTGAATCTATTCGGAAGACATGATACAATTTACTCTCCTCAAATAATTTATTTTTGGAGCTGAATTTTAGAATCAATAAACCATCCAAATATACCACCAGCTACTATCGATTAGCTGCCAGAATGGGAATATAATCCGAACCTACACTTCCCAAAGTCCAAAGATCAGAGCCATCATGTTACTCATGAGGTACATAAGAATAGTCTTCTATGTGCTCCACATCTTCTGATGACTTCAACTATTTCAAAACATTCATCATCCATTTTTATTAATAGAATATGAAAGCAAATAAGTGTAAACCATCGACGGAGGCAATTCAAAACAGGCTTATGTTAGATTATGCCGGTAATGGATGGATTGACAGAATGAACAGAATTAATAGAATGAATCCATAGATAAGCTGCATTCAACAAGCTTCGCTGTCGCCAGTTGGTTTACCATCAACAAGAAGTAGAAAATAATGTTTATGTTCTCTCCGTATTAGGAATTGAAATGATCACTGTGGTGTTTCTGCTCAGAATATCGAAAAACAACAATATAAATTTATTATCGACGATTCCAATCCAAATAGAGAACGGAACGTATAGACATACCGCATGAAAAAACATTCCATAACAAAGGACCCCGCAAAATCCTTATGGAAAATGGCTCTCGGCTAAATTCGCTGAAACTCTGCAAAAAGATAGTATTCGGTATGCTGATCAAAAGTCTTAATGGGCACAACCCTCCATGTGCAACTCCAGACCCCCTACAGCCCCCAAAGTACACTTTCCGGTGTGTTAATGCATAACAATTTCAATTCATCTTCATAGCATTTCCTTTCATTGCCCACCCCTTTCTCCAAGCGAATCCCACATTCTACCCTCACCACACCACGCCCTCACCCCCACACCCCCACTCAACCCTTCATTAACGCCCCATTACACACTTTCAAGGTTAAATTTCCTTTAATTGTTTCATTTCAGTCTTTTGAAGATTTTATTATATATATATATGTATATATATTTATACCTTAAGCGAGTCATAGTTACGACCGCCACCGGGGGGGTCTGGGGGGCGGTTAGCCCCCCCAGTTACGTTCAAAGCCCCCCCGAGTGTCCGACTGTGCAACTTTTCCTTGGGTTTGCGCAACAGTCCCATTGAGGATAGTTGCCGAGTATTCTCTTTCTGTGGTTTCGTTTGTCGAAAGCTACTTGAGTGTCGTGACCTCACATTTCAGGCACACCTCGTACATATATAAAATATGATATCTGTCACAATTGACAAATAGTTCAATAGATCTGTCAAGTACGTTATCAAGAGTTTATTGTCTAATTAACATATATTGCTTTGGGGGCTTTGAGGGGCTGTAGGGGGTCTGGGGTTGAAAATGGAGGGTTGTGCCCATTGCGACTTTTAATCAGCATACCGAATACTATCTTTTTGCAGAGTTTCAGCGAATTTAGCCGAGAGCTATTTTCCATAAGGATTTTGCGGGGTATTTTGTATTTCATCACGTGACCACAATGTGAAATCCCAAGATAAGGAATATGGACTTCAAAGTCAGGAATGAAGGTTTCTTTCGACTTTGCATAAGGACTATGTGTTCTCAAAGTTGAAACTTTAGTAAAAGGCAACTTAAAGGTCCCATATTCTGAAGATCTTAACCTCGTGAACTGACATCAAAGTCTACGAGAGTCTCTATCTACTTTGCAATCTGTATGTTATATAATATAGAAATAGTTTTTAAAATTAGTTTAAGTATGTATTATACCCATTATCCTCACAAACAGGTGTAAACCTCTGTGAGATCTTTCTGCTGTTGTTTATTTTGAATATATATTCGATGTACTAACGTGATACTTATATTTTTTTTTTTTGCAAAATAAACTTCTATTCTATTCTATTCTATATGGGATAGACGTCATATTTTTAGCCTTGAAGCGTTTCCGCCATTGCAAAAATGATCCATAATTTTCTCAAATCGACTATATTTTAATGATAGATAGTAAAATAATTGGTGTTTATGATATGAATATACATATTTCATCTATGAAGTAGTTTCTGCAGTGTTCGATGAAAAAAGTTGAGGAAGTACACTTAATTTCATGAATTTTTTCCATACAAAGTTGATATCTTGAAGGGACCCACTTGTTTTACATAAGTAAAATTCAACATTATCACAGAAAAGTTTGTATCGCAAATAAAATCCGAACTAGATGTGACCGCGAAGCCATCACCTCACACATCATTATCTGCTGTACGTTTCTTGACAGTTCTTTTTTCATACGCCATGTTCATCTTCAAATCTTTCTCGAATAAACATGTGGGTTGAGATACACTATATGCAGTAAAGATTTATTATCTTCGTCTAACCTTCTACTTTTGTTTTGATATAGTGTTTATAATCTAAAATAGGTGGTATACTTTTCCCAATATCAATTGCAGAAGCATAAAAAGTCTTGCGGCGAAATCCTGTGAGCAGCAGTGGCGGAGATAACTAATATTATTTAGATATTTTAAGATTTTAAAAATACTTCATAAATTATGAAAAATGAAAAAAAAAATTTTTTTAGCCTTGAAGCGTTTCCGCCATTGCAAAAATGATCCATAATTTTCTTAAATCGACTATATTTTAATGATAGATAGTAAAATAATTTGTGTATATGATATGAATATACATATTTCATCTATGAAGTTAGTTTCTGCAGTGTTTGATGAAAAAAGTTGAGGAAGTACACTTAATTTCATGAATTTTTTCCATACAAAGTTGATATCTTGAAGGGACCCACTTATTTTACATAAGTAAAATTCAACATTATCACAGAAAAGTTTGTATCGCAAATAAAATCCGAACTAGATGTGACCGCGACAGTTCTTTTTTCATACGCCATGTTCATCTTCAAATCTTTCACGAATAAACATGTGGGTTAAGATACACTATATGCAGTAAAGATTTATTATCTTCGTCTAACCTTCTACTTTTGTTTTAATATAGTGTTTATAACCTAAAATAGGTGGTATACTTTTCCCAATATCAATTGCAGAAGCATAAAAAGTCTTGCGGCGAAATCCTGTGAGCAGCAGTGGCGGAGATAACTAATATTATTTAGATATTTTAAGATTTTAAAAATACTTCATAAATTATGAGAAATGAAAAAAAAAATTAAAGACAAGCTTTTATTTATACAAATACATTAAGAAAAAAAATAATTCCTTTCATTGTTTGATGTAGGTTATTATTATATTCTAAAACGTATTTCGATCGGCACACACCAAGACCACAGACGCTACTGGTTTTTAATCTTTCAGAGCTATTAAAACACATATATAATGCGTGATTCATGACCTCCCATCGTATAGACACACCCCCAAGCATTGTTGTCCGTTTTGATTGGCCCAGACGAATCGGTGACAGAAGTCACTCAAGTCCACGTTGACTATCGGCTCTTTTGATCTTCCCTTCGCCGACGGCGAATGTTTACGAGTAGTATAACATTATTTTTCGTTCTGTTTCTTCGCATATACGCTCGTGTTAGCGAAGTGAGTTTTTATTTGCTCCCTATAGAAACAGCTTGTGCAATTGATATTGGATGGACTATAATGACTGAATTTTTACCATCAGTCGACTATTCTGAAGGCAATTTTACATATATTTATGCCTTCGACTTATCAGGCAAAATGTCTTGATTGCCCAATTTTCGACTCCTGAATTACTTCCATTTTTTTGCCCATATTGGTGAATTTAAGGTAATTATAACTTAAGAATTACCTCCGCTAATTTGGCGCTAACCTATTTGAAGGTCGAAATGAAGTTAATTTCACTCAAAATGTTTATTGGGTACGGGGTCTCAAAGTATTCTTTAGGAAAGCCATGGTTTCCAGACTTCCGAGGGTATGAAATCCAAACTTGGCATTCAAGAATTGGAATATTTTTCAATATTTCATACCCTCTCATACCCGATTTCACCAGAAACGATACTTGCTTGGGAATTTCGAATGAAACATCCTGTATATTTAACTCTTTTGAAATCTAGAACCGATTCTGAGAATGATCAAATGATTTGATACGAAAAAAAGGTACATTTTATTTTTCAGAACCATTTCAATTTTTGCATCTAGAGTGCGTTGGAGTGAACCAATCTGATGGATATGAATGAAAAATATTATATGACAGGTTTTTCTCGCCTAGTTGAGTACCTATGGCGGTCTGATATTTCCAAAACCACTAATTGTGAGAAGTGACTACATCTTCCAAAAACACATCCCTTAGATTCTTATTTCCATTGATGGGTTCGAATCGAAAATAGGATGGATACAAATCTCAATACACTAATTTAATCGCTCATTGAGTATGCCATGGATGAACATTTTAACAGAACCAGAATAATAGCTTTAATTTTACGGTCAAAACGATAGGTATAATTATTTTTCGAAAAATATATTTCTAAATAAATCAAATATTTCGAAGGCAGCTTCACTCGGAACTGAATTAAACTTTGGAATTCTTTATTGAACGCTGTGTGTCAAATCATACTTCCTTCGATTCCATAAACATCTCCAAGTAAGTCTACTCGGTTTCGGAAACGAATACTGCTCATTCAATTTTCCAGATTTATTCCCATTCTCGTCATAGAATTCACATTGTTTGTTAAAACAACGCATATTGTAAGATGTCATCAAATGTCTGTCGAGGCTTCAGCCAAGAAAGTAGTTGTTTTCTTATGGATATTTGACTCACTTCACCCCTATAATTTGGGGTTGATTCACAGTGAGATTCCCTGATTTAATCAGGACATCTCTGGGCACATGCAGAAATTCACTGGACTATGTGTTACAGATTTCTGCCTCCAGCTTTGGAGTGTCTATATGGGTATGCTTGCGCTTGATCTGAGGTGTGCGCTAGGAGTCGGATTTCTCCGCCTGATAGTCCTCGCCTCAGACTTGGCAGTGAAGTAGAGATATTTGGATCAATCAATTTGGGATTGCAGTCAACCCGAATTGCAGTGGTTGAAATGTATCTGATTCACAGCAAGCATTTGCAGAGTAACCTCTCAATATAGAGGCTATGCACGATTATTCATGAGTTGTCATCCAATGCCCGTCGAGACTTTAGCCAGGAAAGTAGTTGTATTCTTATGGATATTTGACTCACTTCACTAACCACCTATAATTTGGGGTTGATTCACAGTGAGATTCCCTGATTTAATCAGGACATCTCTGGGCACATGCAGAAATTCACTGGACTATGTGTTACATACAGATTTCTGCCTCCAGCTTTGGAGTGTCTATATGGGTATGCTTGCGCTTGATCTGAGGTGTGCGCTAGGAGTCGGATTTCTCCGCCTGATAGTCCTCGCCTCAGACTTGGCAGTGAAGTAGAGATATTTGGATCAATCAATTTGGGATTGCAGTCAACCCGAATTGCAGTGGTTGAAATGTATCTGATCCACAGCAAGCATTTGCATAGTAACCTCTCAATATAGAGGCTATGCACGATTATTCATAAGTTGTCATCCAATGCCCGTCGAGACTCAAGCCAGGAAAGTAGTTGTATTCTTATGGATATTTGACTCACTTCACTAACCCCCTATGATTTGGGGTTGGATCACAGTGAGATTCCCTGATTTAATCAGGACATCTCTGGGCACAGGCAGAAACTCACTGGACTATGTGTTACAGATTTCTGTCTCCAGCTTTGGAGTGTCTATGTGGGTATGCTTGCACTTGATCTGAGGTGGCGCTACCAGTCGGACCTCTCCACCTGATAGTTCTCCCCTCAGACATGGCAGTGAAGTGAAGATATTTGGATCAATCAATTTGGGATTGCAGTCAACCCGAATTGCAGTGGTTGAAATGTATCTGCTCCACAGCAAGCATTTGCAGAGTAACCTCTCAATAGAGAGGCTTTGCACGATTATTCATAAGTTGTCATCCAATGCCCGTCGAGACTTAAGCCAGGAAAGTAGTTGTTTTCTTATGGATATTTGACTCACTTCACTAACCCCCTATAATTTGGGGTTGATTCACAGTGAGATTCCCTGATTCAATCAGGACATCTCTGGGCACATGCAAAAATTCACTGGACTATGTGTTACAGATTTCTGCCTCCAGCTTTGGAGTGTCTATATGGGTATGCTTGCGCTTGATCTGAGGTGGTGCTAGGAGTCGGATTCCTCCTTGGATCAATCAATTTGGGCTTGCAGAGATTAGTTGTTGTTTGCAAGACTATCCTGTACTGATGAGGGGCAAAAACCTCGAAACCGGTTACCAGGTGGATAACCCGAATTGCATTGATTGAAATATGTTTGCTTCACACCAAGCATTTGCAAAGTAACATATCAAAAGAGAGGCTTTGCACGATTATTCATACCAGGGAAGTAGTTGTTCTCTTATGGATATTTGACTCACTTCACTAACCCCATATAATTTGAGGTTGGTTGACAGTGAGATTCCCTGATTGATATTTCATAAAAGGCTTCTTTCCGGGATAGTGTGTCAGCCTCTTCGTTGTCCCGGTAGAACTCGTATCCTGGCGCCCAAGTCAGTGTGACTCTGTTGGAGCTGACTCATTGGCTCAACGCAGTAGAGCAACTCCACTCTAGTCTGATGTGTGCTAAGCGTTTTCATGGTCGCTTGGATATCTGAAAAGATGGCAGTGTTTTTTTTCACGTTCTACCTCAAAATCTCCATAGCCGCTACCTTGGATGCATGTTTTCTTGGGCTAATTGGAATTTAAGTTTTCCCTCTAGACCAGTATATACCGGCTACGGCGTCTTCATTCTCCTCTGTTTCATTTTCACGGGTTGACCGCTCTGCTAGTTTTTTTCACCTCAATGTTTTTGTAAAAAACTATATCTTGGAGTAAAACTATTGACATTCCCAATACAGGATCTTCCTCTATTTGTCCGTATAGTTTCTAATGGTCTGTTCTTGTGTTGGGCTCATCGGGGCCCCTGTATCAGCTTGTAAGCTAGGAACTTGCTAAATGAAGATGTGAACAAAATATTTTTCATTTCCACGTAACACCACCATAACTTGCCGCAGGAGATCTTTTGAGAAACTCATTGATAACTCAACACCAATAAGTTTACAATATGGTGCCGAAGGAATTCGTCGTTTCCGAACTCTGATAAATTGTATGTTCGCCACATGAGAAAATGAGATTGATAATTTTATTATAAATGTTTCTTATAGTCATATGATAATTTCTGAGGACCCTTCCATCCTTCATAATTCAAATAGCTTCTAACTTTGGTTCGAGGCACTTTTTCGACTTTGACCGAACTGGCATCCACGTTGGAAAAAATGTCCTTGCCTAGTTTCAACTAAATGGGTAGTGGTCAGGTGGTTACCTAAAAAATGGAAAGAAATTTATAAAAGAGTGCTTTTTGGGTAGTGTGGTAGATGCGTCCCTGGAGGGAGGTTCAGGCAAGCGCTTCCGTTATTCGAGTTTAGAGGAACTGTCGACGTTTAATACGCTTTTGCAAACACTGCAATATAGAAATTCACGGGAAAAGACTCTGTGAGAGATACGTGAAGCTCAGTACGAGTTTCAGACAGAAATGTCTCCATGTTCCATGTTCCGAAAAACATACGGGGTGATCCATTTGATAAATCGAAGTTGGTGGTTATTCTGACGAAACCGGAAGTCGTTTTCATATGTCTTCAATCCAAAATTGTGTCTCATATTCAGGTACAGAATTTCATTCAAATCAGTTGATAAGTGAAGGAGATATAGGCATGGCCCTACTCCCATATATATATATATATATATATATATATATATATATATATATATATATATATATATATATATATATATATATATAATATATATATATATTTTAATTTATGATAATTTTGTAAATATATAATATTGTAATATGTTTCCCCAGTTTTGGGTGCCTTTTGTTATTTTTAATTAAAAATATTGTTATATAATAAGATTGCCAATAATTTTTGTTATTCTTTGTGAACCAAATTGATATGATATAGATAGATATTTTTGCCCCTGTATAATAATTTGTATGTGGTAATAATGATTGCCAACGAACGTCACTGTTCTCTCGTCACGTAGCTGACAATTGTTATTCCTTTTCTCACCACAGCCACAGTTGGTACGCCCTCATCTCAGATAGCCGGTTCAAAGCAATTTAGCCACTACTTGATATGTCAAACTCAAGTTATTCAATGGTCGTAGGTATGTTTGTTGATCATTGTGAGAAAACAAACAACAAAATATCAAAAAGCAATTATCTCCTTTATTCAGGAAGACTTAAAATACCTGGAAGACGAGAAATAACTTATACTAAGGTGAATCAAACAAATATTCACGGATAAAAATAATAAATCAGATCATGGATAGATAAACAGAACCTCACTTTTTCCGTGAGAGTGACGTTTTCTGTTATTGTTCAAAATAGGGTGACATAAAGTTCTTCAGATGTGAAATACGTTATTGGTGAAATAGTTCAGGACCGGAAAAGCACCATTAAAGTTTTTATACCTGCTGGAGATGTCGTTGTTTCAAGATATGCCCTGAAACTGGATACCTTGTCACTACAAGCGCTATCAGGAACTCCAATACCATAAATCAGGAACCATACAGATGCGGAAATCAGTTTTGGAGACGTGGAAATGATATATAATTAAGGTAATACTGGTTTTGCTCTTCAAATGTTGCAATTCTTTCAATTTTTGTTCTCTCAAAATGTTGCGTCCATTCCCTTCTAATTTTATTTTCCATCTCCTCGTTGGTTTTGTTTGATGTTGCCTCGATACCAGTTTCCTTTCCTGTTTTCCCATTTGAATTTTTGAATTCGCGCACTAAATTGTCAAATTTCACTGTTTAGGTTTATCTTACTCAATTTATATATCCAACTATTTTTCCATACTTATTACTGTCAAGGGGTTTCCTCCCCTAATATCAAACTTTGGCGCCTTTCACTGTTCTCGGCCTTCCTCGGGCGCCACCTTTAGCTTTATAGTGGAAAAGGCCACTTGTGCTCCGGGCAGTCTCAGTGAAGAAAGACACTCCAGGGGTCAATATAGTCGTGACACTGTAACAGGGCCAGCAAGGCAGGCTTTAATTGCCTTTAACTGGGTTTCGAACCTGGGTGGCGACTGCGCACTAGATGTTCAAATTCCAAACTCCGATCCTACTCCTTCGGCAAAGCTCGGAACGGTCGTGGACTGCTTCGGTCTCTGGCTCTCACTCTGGACTCTAGTCGGACGCGTGGCTGCTTCTGCTGGGCTGGGCAAGCTACTGAATCTTTGAAATATGTCGAAACGAAACTACGGCCGGCTTCTCCCTCTTTTCCGAATACCTCCTGATCGACTTATATGCGCGCGCCGTTTTGTGGACTCTGTCGTTTGCGACACAAATTATACCTTCACAGAATAATTACCCAGAATATCGGCCTCCCCTCCTTCGTGACGTCAACGGCTGCTCGGACACAGTGTCATGTTCTCGGTAGCGACGGCTGTAACGTCAGCTCGGTGCGCGCGTCTCTGTCTAGACTCAACTATGCTGGGTGGCGATCGGACTGTTGGCTCGTACGTGAATGAATGCGATCTTCAGTGGAAACTTTGATTCTCGAGTTTTGCTCCAGAGTGGGGCGGGTGACGTACGATTGCTTTGTTTCAATCATTCGTTCTTTCTTCACAACCACGCTCGCGGTATTGGCGTGAGTTACGGAGGGTGTTTAGCCTATTTATCGTGTTAGGGGTGATTCACGGATTTATCACGAACCTGAATGGTATTTCTAGACCTATTATTACTTTCAAGCGGGGTTTAATTCCTTACAGGGAGCTTTTGGCTGATAAATATAGCGGGAAAATGGTAACTTCGTTACACACCCTTCCTACTTCGGGGAAAAAGAAAAAAAACTTTTTTTTTCTTTTTAACATGCATTCGTATGGTCAGAGGGACCTGAAAACTAACTCGTTTTGCTGTGAACATTCTCAAAACTTAGACGGCTAGCAACCTTATGTTCTAACAAAAAAAAAACAGGTCCATTCGGAATATAACAGTATAGCCCGCCAGGTGCCTACCCCCCCTAATAGTCGAACCCTTTATTCGGGGTAGGTCCACCTGATACATAAATTACGGAATGAAATAAAATTAAATGTGGACCTCAAATTATTCCAAATGAAAAACAAAATAAACTCTTGCCTGGTTGCCGGAGAGCAACAAACAGGACTACTGGGTACAATGATTACTGTACAACAAGAAAACATTACCAGTCAAAAAAAAAATTAGAAAAAATAATTAGTCATACCACAATAATGAAGTAAAAAAAAACCTTCCTGGATTGGATGCTGGCATCCGCATCCTGATCCTACGGGTCTGCCTACGGCATCAATGGGTGCTGAACATCCGCATCGGGGTATGCGGGTCAGGATACGACATCAACATGGGTGCTGAACATCCGCATCGGGGATATGCGGGTCAGGATACGACATCAACATGGGTGCTGAACATCCGCATCGGGGATATGCGGGTCAGGATACGACATCAACATGGGTGCTGAACATCCGCATCGGGGATATGCGGGTCAGGATACGACATCAATATGGGTGCTGAACTTCCGCATCGGGGACATGCGGGTCAGGATACGACATCAACATGGACAGGGGTGCTGAACATCCGCATCGGGGATATGCGGGTCAGGATACGACATCAACATGGGTGCTGAACTTCCTCGGGCTGGTCTCCTCTGGGCTGGTCTCCTATGGGCTGGTCTCCTCTGGGCGGGTGGGTCGGAACAGTGGCATTCCCGAGAGAGGACATTTTCAAGCCACATCGGGAGCAAAACAGGAGGGGCTGTTTTCGTTGGCACACGGTGCGTGTGTGCCCTGGTTGACCGCAGTGCCAGCACAGCTCCCTGTTGACGGGTAGGTATAGAGTCAGAGGGGGTTCCGGAGCTGCTGGGGCGGTGGCTGCTTGTCCTGGTCTTCGGGTGGCGGCTTGATCGGTCCAGAAGGTGTTGATGAACGGCAACGGGTACGCATCCTTCATGGAGACGGAATCGACTTTCTGGAAGTCGCTGCAAAACCTCGGCTCGTCATCTTTCTTTCGGACGATGACTACTGGCGAGATCCACGGGCTTTCGGAGGGTTCTATGATGTTCTCCTGTGGCATTCTGTCAGCTTTGGGATTGAAAACTTCCTGCATCCTGGGATTCTGGGGTCGGTATCGCTGCTTTATTGGCTCTGGATTTAGGAGACGGATCCTATGTTCTACCAGCGGCGTTACCCCATGAATGTCCTGAATGGGCGTAACTCGTCCTGTAGGAAGTCTTGCAAGTGGTCCTCTTCCTCTCTGGAAAGTGTCAGGGCCGGTCTTGGCTCAATAACTCCAATTGGAAAGCATGGTACGGGCCGAGCTTCCCTTGCAATGGGTTGGTTCTTTACCAAGATTTGGCCACTTCCTAGGTCGAGTCCAAACTGCCTTTTCCTCAATATGTCCATTCCTAGGACCATATCGGATGCAGTCCCTCAGGTGTCCAAAAGACTCCTCAAAGCGGTGTTCTCCAACTCGGATCTCCACGTGATACGTTACGGGGATGGTAACGGTTTCTCCATTGGCCAGTCGGGCGGAACTCGTAGCAGTTGGAGTTTTCGGTACTCCTAGCAGATTCCACTGCCTGGCTATCCTGTCGCCGACATAGGAGATTACGGCACCTGTGTCAATCATCGCTTCAGCGGTGCCACCGGGAATCTTGACGGAAAGATGCGGTCGGTGGTCGGTGGTAGCGATGATGGCGGTAGGTGAGGCGTCATGGGAGCGGGGCTGCACGTACCTCCAGTCGTGGTTTTGGTTTTCCGGCCGTGGGCATGGGCAATCACGAGACAATACTCCGTCTCGCTTGCATCGGGAGCAGAATATCCTTGGGGCTGATTGGCATTGGCTCCTAAAATGCCCTGTCTGCCCGCATCGCCAACACTCTCGGTTTTCTTCGATGGGGCGGCGGTTGACTGGGCTGCTTTGGCTCATGACCGGCTGGGCTACTGGGCTCCTAGGGGGCGGTGTGGCTAGTTGGGCAAGCCTAGTGACCACTGGTGGGGCTGCCGGGGTCCTGTATGGTGCCAAAAGCGGGGATGGAGTCGTCCTCTGAGCTTGCTCAATCTCGGCTCGCAAAAGCTCGTACTCTCTGGCAGCTTTGGCGAATTCATGGACATTGTTGAAGTCCGTCCTTCTGATTTCTCGCCGGAATTCTGGGTGCAGGTTGCGGTACAGCCAGTTTAACTCCTGATCAGGCGAAATTCCACCATGGCGGCGAATCATGGTCTGCAGGTCCGTGATGTAGGCTGTCATACTCTCTGTCAGGTTGTGTGTCCTCCTGCTAATGGCCACTTCCAACTCAATTCGGTAGTTGACGGGGAAGAAGAAGTCCTGAAAGGCGGTGCAAAAGTCTTCCCATCTCGGCCAGCATGCCCGGTTGTTTCTGAACCAGAGGGCCGGCATCCCTTCCAGTAACTCTGGCATAGCTTGCAGGAGGCGGTCTGCGGTGATGCCTTGGGACTCTCGGATCTCCTCCAATCTTTCGAGGAAGGCGGCGGGGTCGTTGGTCCCATTAAAGGTCACTCTCCAGTCCTTTACTCTCAATGGTGCCATCCCTACACTCGTAGTAGGCGGCAGTGGGGCGGCCTGTGCTCCCACTGGGGTCCCTGTGAGCACGTTGCTCATGATCGGGTTTCCAGTGCTCGTCACTGTAATGGTGGGTAATACGGGCGGCGGTGCGATTGTCGTGGTCGTCGTGGGGAACGGAAACAGGTTGATGACGGTCGGTGCGGGTGATGCTGCTCGTCCTTCTCGGAGAAATTTTATGATCCTCCTTCGCTTCTCGTCGACGGTGCCGGTTGGATCCAAGCGAAATCTAGCGAGCTCGGTGTCTAGCTCCTCTTTCCGTAGTTGATACACCCATCCGACGCGGGTGTCGTTAGGGTCACTTCCTGTACCTGGACTCAGCGGTAGGGGGCATCCGGCGGGGCCTGTGGTGGTCACTGGCACGGCGATGGGGCTTCCTAGTCCTGTCGGCATCTTCGGCGAATACTTGGAACTCGTACGTCTTACTTGTCTTACAGTCGAAACTCCACTTCCTCAGTTTGTACGTCTTACTTGGTTCGCAGTCGGTACTCCACTCTCTCAGCTTGCACGTCTTACTTGGTTCACAGTCGAAACTCAACTCTCTGTCTAGTGCTCGTATCTTGGGCACCGTACCTCCTATTGACGAACGGATGGCGGGGAGCGCTTCTGCGCACTCGATAATTCGTTGAGGAGGTATCGCATGGACGCCTGGCTCTCTTCTGAGCCGAGTTTGACAATCTGTCAAAGATGACAGGTCGGTAGCCTTCAACGGATTTCGGTTCTATACACTCTGCGGAACTAGCTTCACGGATTTCCAACTGTCCTTGTCGTACGAGCCTGCTTTCTCTCTCTTCACCCACGTATCTCGTGAATGGTTAACCTGAAAAGGAAACGGATGACGGTAATCGGTTCTACCCCCCCGGAAACCTACTAAACGAGGAGTCACTCGGCATATTGACTCTCTTTTGAGTCGAAGTTGACATCTGTCAAAAATGACAGGTCTCGGTATACTATATAAACGGTCCCTGCTCGGGCGCCAATTTGTCAAGGGGTTTCCTCCCCTAATATCAAACTTTGGCGCCTTTCACTGTTCTCGGCCTTCCTCGGGCGCCACCTTTAGCTTTATAGTGGAAAAGGCCACTTGTGCTCCGGGCAGTCTCAGTGAAGAAAGACACTCCAGGGGTCAATATAGTCGTGACACTGTAACAGGGCCAGCAAGGCAGGCTTTAATTGCCTTTAACTGGGTTTCGAACCTGGGTGGCGACTGCGCACTAGATGTTCAAATTCCAAACTCCGATCCTACTCCTTCGGCAAAGCTCGGAACGGTCGTGGACTGCTTCGGTCTCTGGCTCTCACTCTGGACTCTAGTCGGACGCGTGGCTGCTTCTGCTGGGCTGGGCAAGCTACTGAATCTTTGAAATATGTCGAAACGAAACTACGGCCGGCTTCTCCCTCTTTTCCGAATACCTCCTGATCGACTTATATGCGCGCGCCGTTTTGTGGACTCTGTCGTTTGCGACACAAATTATACCTTCACAGAATAATTACCCAGAATATCGGCCTCCCCTCCTTCGTGACGTCAACGGCTGCTCGGACACAGTGTCATGTTCTCGGTAGCGACGGCTGTGACGTCAGCTCGGTGCGTGCGCCTCCGCTGTACTCTCGTCCTTCTGGCGGAACTCTCTCCCTGGCGTGTTGGCTGGCTTCGCTGCTTCGGAACGACTGACTGCTTTCTCTCGCATTTGATCCAACGTCCAGAATATCGGCCTCCCTTCCTTCGTGACGTCAACGGCTGCTCGGACACAGTGTCATGTTCTCGGTGGCGACTGCTGTGACGTCAGCTCGGTGCGCGCGTCTCTGTCTAGACTCAACTATGCTGGGTGGCGATCGGACTGTTGGCTCGTACGTGAATGAATGCGATCTTCAGTGGAAACTTTGATTCTCGAGTTTTGCTCCAGAGTGGGGCGGGTGACGTACGATTGCTTTGTTTCAATCATTCGTTCTTTCTTCACAACCACGCTCGCGGTATTGGCGTGAGTTACGGAGGGTGTTTAGCCTATTTATCGTGTTAGGGGTGATTCACGGATTTATCACGAACCTGAATGGTATTTCTAGACCTATTATTACTTTCAAGCGGGGTTTAATTCCTTACAGGGAGCTTTTGGCTGATAAATATAGCGGGAAAATAGTAACTTCGTTACATTACTATTCACAAATTCTAATAATAATTGCTTATGATATCAACCAATTGCTATTCCTTCACAATTTCCAATTTTTACCTATGACCATCTATTCTCTGATTGGCTATTATCATGAAGACGTTTGCTGTTCTACCATTGGTTACTTTTAGTTATCTCCAATTTCATATACTGTATGTTTCAAATTTATAAATGTGTTGATTACTGTTTATTCCTGAAAATTTTGTAAATTTAGACTTTTTATTGTCTTTTGAACAATTATGGTTTATGATCATTATGACAGTGTATGAAATTGATTGTGTTATATTATTTTGACATTTTTATCTATCCATATTATACAAACCCAGACAGCACAAATACATCTTAAAGACGTCTTTAAGACATCCAGTCTAAGATGTTCGGGACGTCATCAAGACGTCCAGTGAAATCTTAAAGACGTCCAAAGGATGTCTTTAAGACGTCCAATGTTACAAAACGGGACGTCTTAAGGACGTCTCCAAGACGTCCATAAAGACGTTTTTAAGATGTCTCTCGAATGTCCAGTTTATGTCCAATACGGACCTGAATGAAACCTTTTCTGGACATTGAAAGGACTTTAGTATTCAGTACATTTGAGGTTAGAAATATAATTGAGAAAAACAAAATTTTTACAATATTCTTTATTGAATTATCTGAACATTTTTGTTATTTTTGTATGATGTTCGATCTTCCGCTCTTCTCAACCAAGCCTGTATGGATTTCTCAGTTTCCTTTCGATCCTTGAATATTCTTGTCATTTCACTGACACCAAGAACAATGATAAACTTTTTTAAATTATGAAATAAAATCAGGTTTGTCAGAACGTTCTTGCATCACATGGTAAACTCAGGATGTTTAGGTTATATTATGTTTCAAAACCCAATTTGATAACAAGAGTGGTGTTATTTCCGTTTCATTACAGGATTACTATCATCTGAAAAACAAAAATGATCAGCTGATGGCGGATCAACAGCTTGTGCTTGTGGTTCGTTTCCTAGTATGGATGAATGATTGGGAATGAAAAAATTATCATTTTGACTGTCTGCACCTGTCATTGCATTATTTACAATGGAAAAACTATTATTTTCGTCTTGTGCAACCGTCCTTGTATCTTTGGTCAGATTTATATTTTCCAGGGGTGACATTCGGTTTCCATTACTACCCGCCATCACGATGTTGGTTGAACTTACGCAATCATCCAAGTATGGACAAAAATTGGTATGCCTTTCGGGACGCATATAATATTTCTGTAGAGCCATTATAGTATATGGAGTCGACTTACCTCGATTGATTGTTTTTTTCGACGATTATCAATAACACTGTAACACATAAACAACGCAACCACAATAATTGGTACACAGTCCGAAGTCCAAATTGCTCGAGGAGAAAAGACGAAAGAGGACGAGAAGTCCCGACGCTCGACGATACTTTGCTGCATCCTTTTTCATTGTGCTTTTATGATTGGTTGAAAACTGACATCTGTCAAATTCCACCAATTGAAAGGTCGCTTAATCATTCTTCGTTACATGATATGGAAACCGGTGAAAAGAAAGCTTCAACATCAACAACCGCTCAATAAGATCGCATATAAAGGAGAAAAAATAAGGAATGGTCACTTCTTGCATGGGAAAATTTCAACAAAAACTATATAGTTATTCAAATTATAATGTTGTACAGATCATCTGTATACTTATTTAGGATTTTGTTTTCACTAAACATCATATACTGCGCCTCTTTTAGAAAAGCTTTGATGTCACTTTATTGAAAAAAAAAACAACATTCCTAACTTCTGAGGGACATCTCGGAGACGTCCATTCATGTACGTCTCTAAGACGTCCAGTCATGTACGTCTTAGAGACGTCCATTTTATGCCTCTGGACGTTCAGGCATTATATGTACATAAATTGGACGTCTTTAGGATGTCTAGTGCTGTTTGGGAAGGCTTATAAATAAATAGAACTTCAAAAGTTATTCAAAAAAAAAATCTCTTGGAACTAACTATTTAGTAATTATTCTTTTTTTTTGTTTTTTCCTTTTAAACCTTCAACTGGCATAACATAACATAACAATATATATATATATATATGTGTATATGTATATGTATATTTATATATATATATATATATATATATGTGATGATATATATATATGTGATGATTTAGTGACACTTTATACAAGCTGATTCTATTTGTTTTCATTGGTCTCGTTATCTAGAATCTCTGTATTATCATAGTCCATCCGATGATCTCTTTTATTCACATGTTCGGAAAGAGCACATGAATTAACATTACGTTAACAGTCGCGCTTATGGGATATGATACGACTGTTGCGGTTTCTTGATGTTTGACCGACATACGTTTCAGAACAGTCTCTAGAGATGGTTCACATAAAAAATGATAAGGACTCAATGAATAAAAGAACTGATTCAAACAGTCTTACGCAAATCTATACTTACTTGCTAGAAATAAATAGAAGAAAAGATATATCACCCTGTATTCAAAATTTTCCGCCTTGATTCTGAAATGATTACAGAAGAAGTTGTCATTGTCAATTTTTTTTTTATCTTTCATGACTTTCTGTTCATTCAATGTGCTAATTTTACATCAATCTCACGTTAGTAAGTAGACAAACAGTACATGTTTTCATAATGTAATCGATACCACTGTAGTAGTCCTGAGGAAGGCAATAGAGATTGCCGGAAGCTTGACGGATACCAAAGAGTTTTCCTAATCAGCCCTATGCCTGACGGCAACCCCAAATAGAATCTTACGCATATATTTATATATATATATATATATATATATATATATATATATATATATATATATATATATATTGTTATGTTACGTTATGCCAGTTAAAGGTTTAAAAGGAAAAAAACCCACAAAAATAATGATTACTGAATAGTTATTAGTTCCAAGAGATTTTTTTTGAATTACTTTTGAAGTTCTATTTATTTATAAGCCTTTGTATAATGTGGATAGATGGAAATGTCAAAATAATATAACACAATCAATTTCATACACTGTCATAATGATCATAAACCATAATTGGAAAAAAGACAATAAAAAGTCTAAATTTACAAAATTTGCATGTATAAAAGGTGATCAACACATTTGTAAATTTGAAACATACAGTATATGAAATTGGAGATAACTAAAAGTAACCAATGGTAGAACAGCAAACGTCTTCATGATAATAGCCAATCAGAGAATAGATGGTCATAGGTAAAAATTGGAAATTGTGAAGGAATAGCAATTGGTTGATATCATAAGCAATTATTATTAGAATTTGTAAATAGTAATAAGTGTGGAAAAATAGTTGGATATATAAATTGAGTAAGATAAACCTAAACAGTGAAATGTGACAATTTAGTGCGCGAATTCAAAAATGGGAAAACAGGAAGGGAAACTTGTATCGAGGCAACAACAAACAAAGCCAACGGGGAGATTGGAAATAAAATTAGAAGGGAATGGACACAACATTTTGAGAGAACAAAAATTGAAAGAATTCCAACATTTGAAGAGCAAAACTAGTATTACCTTAATTATATATCATTTCCACGTCTCCAAAGCTGATTTCCGCATCTGGATGGTTCCTGAGTTATGATATTGGAGTTCGTGATAGCGCTTGTAGTGACAAGGTATCCAGTTTCAGGGCATATCTTGAAACACCGACATCTCCAACAGGTATAAAAACTTTAATAGTGCATTTTCCGGTCCTGAACTATTTCACCAATAACGAATTTCACATTCGAAGAACTTTATGTCACTCTATTTTGAACAATAACAGAAAACTTCAATAACACGGAAAAAGTGAGGTGCTGTTTATCTATCCATGATTTCAATTTTATGATTATCCGTGAATATTTGTATATTTCCACTAGTATGAGTTATTTCTCGTAGGCCAGGTATTTTAAATCTTCCTGAATAAAGGAGATAATTGTTTTTGATATTTTGTTGTGTGTTCTTTCACAATGATCAACAAACATACCTACGACCATTGAATAACTTGAGTTTGACATATCAAATGAGGGCTAAATTGCTTTGAACCGGCTATCTTGAGATGAGGGCGTACCAACTGTGCTAGCTGTGGTGAGAAAAGGAATAACAATTGTCAGCTACGTGACGAGAGAACAGTGACGTTGGTTGGCAATTATTATTACCACATACAAATTATTATACAGGGCAAAAATATCTATCTATATCATATCAATTTGGTTCATAAAGAATAACATAAAACTAATAGCTTCATTCACTATATAAAAACAATATTATATTTATATAATTCAACATACCATAACAAATGGCACCCAAAACGTGGGGCTAAAATATTACAATATTATATTTACAAAATTCATCATTACATTACTATATATATTTCTTAGCCGACATATTCATGGAAAATTTATTCATTATCAATAAAATCAACAACATTTCGAAATGGTTCCGTTACGTAGACGATTGCCCAGTCTTTATGGAAGGCAATACTAATGATGCCTATAATATACTCAACCTATTATATAACTTACATCCAAAAATAAAATTCACTCTAGAAATTGAATCCGATAATGTATAAAATTTTCTTGATCTGGCCATAACCAAAATCAACTACAAATTAGACTTCTCAATCTTTAGAGAACCTACCAAGACGGACCACATCATCCCCTCCAACTCTAACCATCCCATTCATCACAAAAAGGCTGCGTTCGATTGCTTCATTAACAGATTGCTATATACCCCCTTGAGTCAATTTAATTTCAACAATGAAGTCAACATAATTGAACAAATTGCGGTCAACAATGACTACAATCCGTCCATCATTGATAAACTAATTTTAAAATTCAAATCTCGCAAGGAAAGGAAGTTAGCTCTCAACTTTAGTGTGGGGTGGAACTATAGTGTGGGGTGGAACATTCAAGTCCTCTATAAAGAACCTAGAAGTAATCCAAAATACTCTGTTGAAAATTATGTTGGGGAAAAACAGGCGACATTCTACAGAATTGCTCTACAATGAAAGTGGGATGTTAAGTGTAAGAAAACTGTACGTATTTAACTCTATATTATGGACTGTCAGCTCTCCAAGTACAACTATTCAGCATCCCTATAGTACTCGGATATGTAAAGATCTGACTATACATGTGCCAAGATGTAGACTCACCCAAAACCATAAATTTGTATCATATTTAGGACCAAAACTATATAATGCATTACCTTTACAATTAAAACAAATCCACAGTGAATTTAAACTGAGAAGAGAATTGAAGACATTCACAAAAAATAATTATAAAATGTTTGAAAATATACTCGATAGATAATCCATATAAGGTTTGGGCTGGAACTTATTATAAACTACTGCTACATGCGCTGTCCCTATCTACATTCCTTTTTATCTATCTTTCTCTTTCTTTATTTCTCTCGATTTTCATCTTTATACTCTTCTCTTCCTTTTTTAAGGATCTAAGTTAAATATAATTATACGTTATCTGCTCTGTTGAGTTTATTTGGTTGCTCGCTACAATACAAGCTTGCTTAGGTAGCGTCAATCGCATTAGACTCAACAGAAATACACCCAAGTTGTACCTCGTTGCTGGGGACGACCTGTAAACTTTTTTGTTTATCTGAATGAATAAATTACTTACTTACTTACTAACTCCATTCCTACGGACAACTTAGCCCCAGTCAAATATTTTTCTTTACCCTTTTTTGATTCCAACATATGTAATGACGTTTCCAAATTTATAAAAAAAACTATTCCTGATATAAAAATTCCATTCAGTTCCTCTAACAAGTTGAGCAACTTTCTAGTCAATTCGAAAGACAAAATTGATAAGTTGAAGAAGAGCGGTGTTTATAAGCTCCACTCTTCTGATTGTTCTGCCTCCTACATCGGTCGAACTTGCAGATCTCTTAACACTGGAATGAATGAACACTTGGAGAAGCACGACAAATCTGCATTTGGACATCACCTGAAATTCAACAACCATAGTTTGAGCCCTAACAAAGATTCCAAAATGCTACACAACATAAACAATATGCACTTGACAAGTTGAAATCCCAAATTAATTGGAATTTTTTCCCCTTAAAACTCTTTTCTACCTTTTAAACTCTTTCTGAAATCTGAATTCATTTCTACTTCCTCAAGTTGGTAACATCACCTCCCAAATTGATGTTTGACACTTGACATTTGAAGTTGTCATTGAACTATTACATTCCCATATGGTCTTAGGTATCTTCAACACGCTTTATTCGTTGAACCTAAACATCTGTTATAATTATAAACATGTCTTCTTTTATTGTAACATTTCCTGTTACCTGACTATGTAAGTACTCGCCTATCATTTTTCCACATTTTCCAACCTTTGGTATGTTTCATCTCATATCAATCAGAGTATTTAATTTTCAGGAAGCACTGATGATGACGTTAGTCGAAATCGCTTTGCTAATCAATTAAATAAACACTCAATACAAAATCTCCTCTTCTACTTAATGTCACTTCACTCCATAGTGAATTTAGAATATCGCACGAATTCCGCTTAGCCGCACGCCCTATGCGCTATGCGCGTATTTAGTCTGATTGAATGCACCAACTTTTATGGAAACTGAAACTACACTTGAATTGAAAATATGGAGTTTGAGACATATTTAAATTTAAATATGTCTCAAACTCCATATTTTTCATTTTAGTGTTTTTACCTGATGATGACAAAAACTATGTCGAAACGTCGTCAAAAGAAATTATATGAATTGACTGAATCAGACCTTTATTCCAAGAAATTGAAGAAAAAATATATATATATATATATATATATATATGAATGGAAAGAATATCGAGGGGACTGGTAAACAAAATGGAAGAAATTTAATGGACATAGCCCTCAAAGAGAAGTGTTAACCGTAGACACGTGTTTCGGGCTCTCGGCCCTCATCAGTACGGTGAAGAAGTGCAAGGATGAACAACACTTGGTAGAAAACAACAAATCAACGGAGTCAACAACAGAAGCCAGCCGCTTCTCTTTGAGGGCTATGCCCATTAAATTTCTTTCCATTTTATATATATATATATATATATATATATATATATATATTTATATATCATTCTCAAAGGTAAGAAATTTCCATTCTTGTCCCAAAAAAATCAAAAAACGGCACCAACTCTATTCCAGAATCCATAATATGCTCTGAAGCAGATGCACCGTCGAAACGTTAGCCAGTAATTTTCATTATAAAAATAAAGGAAAAAATTAAAATGCATATTCATTACAACCAAAAGCCCAAGAATCACCAAACAAAACATACTCCGAAGGTTCAAGAATCCACATAATAAACCGTTGCCGTTGCAGCTGAGTAGCACTTTTTCTTTCGACTTAATCTACAAATATTGCGATTTTATCAAAATGAATCATAGCCTATGTTACTCAGGGATAGTTTGGCTTCTTATTGCTGAAAATATTATTAAAATCGGTTCAATAGTTCCAAAGATTACCCCCTAGAAAGAAACAAACAAATTTCTCATGTTTATAACATTCGTATCGATGCCATCAACTCCATTTTTTTCGTTTTGCCAGACTCTCTCGATACCTCAACCGCGATCGAACCGTAAATTTCCTTCGTTCCCATGTTCATGTCAATCTTCTTTTGTTGCAGCCCGAACTGTACCGAAAGGAACTAATCAGACAGGCGTCAGCTGAGAGTAACGGCGGACAGGAAATGGAGTATTGCGGCAAACTGCATTTCGCAATGAAATATGATAAGGAGCTGGAAGGACTCGTTGTTAAGGTAAGTGTGTCAAATTACCTCTTGAATTCGGAGAATGTGGTTGTGTGGATTATAAACCTACTTAACGTATTCTGTGATTTGTTTCTGAATAAATTCTTTCCCGAATTCTGAAAGTTTGTGAAAATTGACGTTCTCACTAAAGGGTTGGAAAAGAGTTGTTGAAATAACAAAAAATAAGAAACCCAGGACGTCCACTAGTATTATTGGTGAAATTGGCAAATTTCGATATTGACGATGTTCACATTTACACATTTGTGGCTTTCACACAAATTTTTGCTATTCAACAAATTCAGCAAAGTAAATGCCACATCAGACTGTAAACGATGTAACAAAATCAGTAGTGCATCAACAACATTCAGTTGCTATTCTTTCACCTTTTATTTGTTAGGCTGACCCAAAAATGTTTTTACAGTGAAGTAATTCATCTACTTTTTTCAATGAATTAACATAATATTTTAGTGAAATTAACATTGTAATATTGTCGATTCCTTTACTAGTTTTCATCATGTACAAACTGACTAGAAGTAATTTGTAAACCTCATGCTCATTCTCTTTATGTTTTTGTTGAAATAAAATTTTGTCGATTCTTTTCGTTTAGTTTTTCATGCTACACAGAAAAAAGTTTTATTGTCTTTTATTTCTTTTCAAAATATAAATAATATTTTTTTCAAATGATCAATTATTTACTATCAAATGTTTTTTGAAAATTTTTTTGGAATTTGGAAAAGGATAACATTAGAATATTTTAATGCTTCTATTATAAAAAAATAAATACTCTATTACAATAAATAACAGTTGAAGGTCGATGAAATGAAATTAACATAATTATGTGAAGAAATGTACAACTAAACATAAAGTAACACAATGAGTGAATGCCAGCTTTATAACCCTTTGGTGGATTAATATATAAAAAATATACTGTATTATAATAAATAGCACTGCCGCGTGAAGATGAAGAGCAGTAAGTGCAAGAATAAAGATTTTGAGTTTGCCAATTTATACTTTTTTTACCCGACTGCGGCGAAACATAAAAAATCAGTTATGTGTTTGACCTGTATGTACACAGTAAAAAAATATATAAATTGGCAAACTCAATATCATTTTTCTTGCACTAACTGCTCTTCACCCTCACCCGGCAGGAGAGTTGAATGCCCAGACAATAAAATTAACAACAGGTACTGAGTAATGAAATGTAATAACACTGAAGCAAAATGTTTGCCTAAATTCACAATGCAAGTCACTGTTCCAAAATGATTTCATATTTCGGCACAATACAATGAAAGTTCTGTTCATATGGCCAACTCAAATCACATGCAACCAGATGCTTCAAATTTTTTTGACTTATCAACTCGTAATTGAATCTTTCTGATTCTTCTACTAGGTGAGATTAAGATTTGTCATCAAAGCATTTTGTAAACCAACACCCACATAAAATTATTGGGTTATTGGTGGCATGAGCACAAATTGCAAATATTTCACAAAATATAGGGCACATGTATTGACTCATTTCAGTAGTCACAAAACTGTTGAGCCTGAAAGTACTCCCGAAAGCTGTTACACTTTTAGTAAACATCAAATTCAGTAATTTGGTATCCAATAGAATTTGCAACTCTCCTTGATGAAGTTCATCATTGATATTTTTCAAAAAGCTTTTGCTATATATTGGTTCCAATGACAGGTTACTATTCCTCCAGATATTCCACATATGAGTTTGGTGTCTTGTCGAGAGAGTTTTTCAAACATTGAATCAAATATTTGAGATAAGCATGTTCAGATTCAAATATCATACTCCATAAACCAACAAGCGGACCCATTTTCCTAATTATATCTGGATAATGTATCATCAAATGATGTTTGTGAATAAGAAAAATAATTGATGATGATTTTCAATCAATACTTGCAACTTTGATGCCAAGCCAGAACTACTCTCAGGATAGAATACAATACTTGTGATTTCTATTAGAGTCAAATAACTTCATACTTCTCAGACTGTTCAACTGAAAATATATTGATTATATCATATATCAATAATGGGAAAAAAGACACCAAGCTTGAGCTGCACGCTGTGCAATCAAATTTCCAGACGTATCCAAAGACACAGGACTCGGCTAATTTGAACTATTTTCTACTCCAAAATCAAACAGTCAAATTTTACATTATCTGGACACTTGTTGAACCTGAACAAACAAAATCACACTGCAAATACCACATTAACAATACGTCTGACAGACGACTGACTGGTACGATGTGCTCTAGAAGCGAATTTTTGGCGCTAATTCGATACTCGCATATGCACGAGAATGCCCGAAGGTGATCAATTCCCTTTTCACAACGAAATAGGATAAATTCCACAAATTTATTGGACAATACCACCAACAGTTTTGGTAATCCAACAATTTGCATTTTGACTATATCAGTTGTTTAACAAACAGGATCGTTGATTCCGCAAACTGTTCATAGCTATGAATACCTATTTGATGTTGCTAATAAATGCACATCAACATTTTGAATTTTCAAGAGCATTTGCTATTTTGTTTCCAGTCACGATAGTGTTTGCAAAATAAAGTTGTTACAGCAGCAGCTTTCTATTTGAAGATTTCGATAACAATGAGGTAGACATACTCACAAAAACTCAGTGAAAATTGACAATGGATGAATTTAACTACAGCCGGAGTTATTTGAGTAGTGAATTCCTGATTGATTGTTGTTGATTTCAGCAACATTTTTTTAACAAAACTTGATATTGTTGAAAATAACAACTCTTTTCTAACTGTGTAGTTGGGATATAGATTATTCATTCGACCATTTTATGTACATTGTGAAAAAAGATACATTTACGGAATAAAACATAACATTAAAATATCATACATATAGGCCCAATTATTTTTTTCTATCCAAGCTTCCGCCTTTTTTTTAACGATAGGTCCGACAAAGAAGCACATTCTGAAAATATTTCTATTTATATACACGATGTCCAAAATTAGATACACAACTGAGTTCTTTTTTCTTCAAACGGCAACCACACAGTTAGAAAAAAGTTGTTAATTTCAACAATATCTAGTTTTGTTGAAAAAATTTTGCTAAAATCAACAACAATCAATCAGGAATTCACTACTCAAATAAGTGCAGTGTAGTTAAAATCATCCATTGTCGAATTTCACTCATTTTTTGTCAGTATGTCTACCTCATTGTTGTCAAAATCTTCAAATGGAAAGTTGCTGCTGTAACAACTTCATTTTGCAAATATTTTCGTGACTCAAAACAAAATAGCAAATGCTATTGCAAATTCAGAATATTGATGTGCATTCATTAGCAATATCAAATAGGTATTCATAGCTATGAACAGTTTGCGGAATCGACAATTTTGTTTGTTAAACATATGATATAGTCAAAATGCAGATTGTTGGATTACCAAAACTGTTGGTGGTATTGTCCAATAAATTTCTGGAATTCATCCTATTTCGTTGTGAAAAGGGAATTGATCACCTTCGAGCATTCTCGTGCATATGCGAATATCGAATCAGCGCCAAAAATTAGCTTCCAGAGTACATCGTCCTCTGTCAGTCAGTCCTCTGTCCTCTGTGAGACGTATTGTTAATATGGTATATGTAGTGTGATTTTGTTTGTTCAGGTTCAACAGGTGTCCACGTAATGTGAAGTTTGACTGTTTGATTTTGGAATAGAAAATAGTTCAAATCAGCCGAGTCCTGCGTCTTTGGATAACTCTGGAAATTTGATTGGACAGCGTGCAGCTCAGACTTGGTGTCTTATAAATAAATTCCCATTATTGATATATGATATAATCAACATATTTTCAGTTGAACAGTCTAAGAAGTATGAAGTTATATTGATTCTAATAGAAATCACCAGTATTGTATTCAGTCCTGTGAGTAGTTCTGGCTTGGCATCAAAGTTGCAAGTATTGATTGAAAATCATCATAAATTATTTTTATCTCGTATGAATCACCATCTTATTCCCAAACATCATTTGCTGATACATTATCCAGATATAATTAGGGAAATGGGTCCGCTTTTTGGTTTATGGAGTATGAGATTTGAATCTAAACATGCTTATTTCAAACATTTGGTTCATAGTTGAAAAACTTCGAAACTGTTTACAAAACTCTCTCGACAAGACACCCAACTCATATGTGGAATATCTGGAGGAATATTAACCTGTCATTGGAACCAATATATGGCAAAAGCTTTTTGAAAAATATCAATAATGAACTTTTTCAAAAAGAGTTGCAAATTTTATTGGATACCAAATTACTGA
The DNA here is from genome assembly GCA_018342105.1 of Gonioctena quinquepunctata. Classification (NCBI taxonomy): domain Eukaryota; kingdom Metazoa; phylum Arthropoda; class Insecta; order Coleoptera; family Chrysomelidae; genus Gonioctena; species Gonioctena quinquepunctata. The sequence continues at coordinate 123,880 of JAFIRS010002180.1, forward strand.
ACTTGAAGTTTACTAAAAGTGTAAAAGCTTTCGGGAGTATTTTCAGGCTCAACAGTTTTGTGACAACTGAAATGAGTCAATACATGTGCCCTATAGTCTGTAAAATATTTGCAATTTGTGCTCATGCCACCAATAACCCAATATTTTTGTGTGAGTGTTGGTTTACAAAATGCTTTGATGACAAATCTTAATCTTACATAGTAGAAGAATCAGAAAGATCCAATTACAAGTTGTTAAGTCTTAAAAATTTAAAGCATCTGGTTGCATATGATTTGAGTTTTCCATAAAAACAGAACTTTTATTGTATTGTGCCGAAATATGAAATTATTTTGGAATAGTGACTTGCATTGTGAATTCAGGCAAACATTACATTTTATTACTCGGTACCTGTTTTTAATTTTATTTTCTCGGCATTCAACTCTTCTGCCGCGTGAGGGTAAAGAGCAGTTAGTGCAAGAAAAATGATTTTGAGTTTGCCAATTCATATATTTTTTTACCCGACTGCGGCAAAGCCAAAAGGACGGTTATGTGTTTGACCTGTGTACATACATACAGGTCAAACACATAACTGTCTTTTGGGCTTCGCCGCAGTCGGAAAAAAATATAAATTGACAAACTCAAAATCTTTATTCTTGCATTTATTTATTTATTATAATACAGTATTTTTTTTATATTAATCCACCAAAGGATTATAAAGCTGGCATTCACTCATTGTGTGCCTTTATATTTATTCATATATTTCTTCATATAATGATGTTAATTTTATTTTATCGGCATTCAACTGTTATTTATTATAATAGAGTATTAATTTTTCTATAATAGAAGCAATAAAATATTCCAATGTTATATATTCTTGATTAATTGAACCATCCCTCCTGAAAAACTATATTAACAACAAATATTAGATATTTTTACAAAAAAAATTGTGATAGTGAATACTAATTGACGTCAATATTATTTATGTTTTGATGTGAACATTGTCAATATCCAAATTTGCCAATTTCACCAATAATGCTAGTGGACCTCCTGGGTTTCTTATTTTTTGTTATTCCAACAACTTTTTTCCAACAGTTCACCCATGTTTGTTACATTTTTGGATTCGCCACTGAATTGTCATAAGTTATATCAAGATGTTCTGAAACTCTTTGAACTCGATATTAAAGAACTTTATTATCAGTGTACAATAAATAAAGAAGAATTTATAGAACAATGCACTACAAAGAATAAATATTCTATGAAAATCAACCTTTTGCCGTTTATATTACAAAAGTGAATAGAACCCTCACCTTAAGAAGTCATATCTTTCTTGGTCCAAGATTATACAAGTACATTATGTATGTAGTAGTAAAAGCAATGCATTACCGGACGACAATGTAAATTGTTGACCGAGGTGTTAAGCCGAAGCCAACAAGCATTGAAGTCTGTGAATGTGCTTCTACTAGGAGGTACACACACTATTTTTTTCTGAAATCGCAATGAACACCATCATAAATAAAGGAATTACGATCAACCTTGTTCCAGGTATTTGAAGCTAGAGATTTGCCTGTGAAAGACATGAACGGTAGCTGTGATCCATATGTGAAACTTTATCTACTTCCCGATAGAAAAAAGAAGTTCCAGACCAAAGTCCATCGCAAGAATCAAAATCCCGTCTTCAATGAAACTTTTATATTCAGGTGAGTTTTAAAAATTTTCAATAGGTTGAGTGTGCATCAAATCGAGACTCAAGGATATACAGAGGAATTGAAAGAAACAAACAACATTGTATTGAATTCTTTTCAAAATAGTTAGAAATGTACTGGACATCGTTATTGAATGAACCATATTCGAAATGGGAACTGGCAACTTGAATATGAGTTTCTGTATATGAAACGCACGAAATTCATTCAATCAGAAGTGCTGAGTACCAGGAACAGTGAGAACAATAACTGTCTTTATGGTTGAAATTGCCTAGAAAGTGAATTTTGGAGTGACCATAATATCACTTACATCATGCTGTTCATAAAACTAAATTTTGAATGAATTTGAGATAATTTGTAACACACATTTTGCATGCTGATGATATAATAATAATAATAATAATAATAATAATAATAATAATAATAATAATAATGTTTATTCAGTTTATGACATATAGATTACAAGAAGTATAGCATATAGATTATAAGAAGAATATAAGTATCAATTATAAAGTTATACAAGTATCATAAAAAAAGAAATTTCCTCTGAATAAACAAGGAAGACCCACAAAAGGAAGACCTTGAGCGTGGGTATATAGCAATATTTTGGTACATTTACTACATATAAATATTAAATTATACTAGAAGAATAGAAAATTATTAAACAATTATCTCTAAATAAAAATCCCACAAGTATATAAGTGTCACAATATAGTACTATATAAAATATAAAATTACAAGTATCATTAAAAAAAAAAAAAAAGAATTCCTCTGAAAAGAATAAAAGATTATTAAAAAAAAATTTTTTATCTCTAAATAAAAAATCCCACAAGGAAAAAGCCTTGAGCGTGGGTATATCTATGGAGTGAAACAATTATTTTATTTGCAATTTCATAAGTTGAATATCACAAAAGCAGAACTGTTCGAGATTCAATATAAAGGAGTAACATAAACTAGAACAGTCGTTGTATAAGCAATAGATCACAATTAATAGTCAGTATCATAAAAAAGAGATGATTTCCTGTAGAAGTTGTGTAAAGTTCGCTACTTTTCCACGAAGTATTAGTTAGTTAGAGTCTTAAAAGGATGAATCAGTAAATTTTAATTAGTTTGTTCTATTAAGTTAGTGGCGTATTGTTGTCCCAGTACAATAATGTGAGTTCTTAGTAATTTTTTGAATTTGTATGGATTAGTGGTATCTTTAATATTGTGTGGTATGGTGTTATAGCATTTTGGAGCTAGGATGGAGTAAGAGCGTTGTCCAATTGCTTTTTGCGCTAGCGGTACAAGCTGTGACTTCTTTTGTCGAGTGCTGTACGAATGCTTGGGATAAGAGAAATTTTTTGATTTGTGGTATCTTTCAACCGCTTTAAAGTAATATAGTTGACGTATATCTAACACCTCTGTTTCCAGAAAAAGTTCTTTGGATGAGAATGTTCTTTTTTCTTATAGATGATTTTGAGGTGATATTTCTGTAAAATTTGAAGTGGATGTAAATGGCTCTTCAATACACTTCCCATGTGACCAACCCGTATCTTATGTGGCTTTCGATTAAAGCATGGTATAGGGTTTTAATTATTTTATTTTGATTCTAAATTATTTTTTTTTTTTTTTTTAAATTTGTTTCCACTTCATATGTATGTCAAGATATATTCCTAAATATTTAATTTTGGTTTCCATTTTGATGTCGTATGTCTGACTGCCATCTCGGATAGAGAGTTGATCAAAGAGTGGAATTGTGGTGGTATTGCAACAAAATGGCAAGTAGCATGTTTTTTCGATATTCAAAGTTAATAGTTTGTATTTCAACCATTCGTGTATTGTGCTGAAGTCCAATTCTGCTTTTTGTTTGAGTTCTGGCCACGTATCTGCAGTATATAGGACTACCGTATCATCAGCAAATCCCACAATGGTACCATTCGACGCAATAGAGAACAAGTTATTCACATATATATTAAATAATATTGGGCCGAGGACACTACCTTGAGGGACACCATATTGAATTGGGAGGTTGTCGCTGTTTATATTTTCTATTCTCACAATTTGATTTCTGTTTTCCAAATAACTTTTAAATAGTCTGTTTTCGATTCCACGAATTCCAATGTCTTCGAGACTTTCTAGTAGTAATCTGTGACTCACTGTGTCAAATGCCTTTGACAAGTCAAGGAATACTCCCAGGCATGGTTTTCCCGCATCCATTGCATCATATATTTTTTCCGTTAGAAGTAAGATTGCATCTTCCGTTGAACAATTTTTTTAAAATCCGAACTGGTTGTCTGAGATTATTTTATATTTTTGAAGGTAAGAATTCAAGCGATTTGCTATGATCCTTTCAAGGATTTTTGACAGGGTGATAATTAAGAATAGGCCGGTAATTTGTCACGATAGTTTCGTCACCTTTTTTGAAAATGGGTGTGACTACACTTTTTTTGAAGACGGTAGGCCATATGCCGTTCTCCATACATTTGTTGAATATGTAGATCAAGGGATTTGTTATGTACTGCGCAACGAGTTTCAAGGTTTCTGCTCTTATTTCGTCATATCCGGGGGCTTTCTTCAACTTCAGGTTGTTAATAATGTCAACTATTTCGTTTTCATAAGTGGGAGTTAGGACAAAACTATTTAAAAGGGTGGGCCGATGCGGAATATAATCAGGATTTTGAAGTATATCACTGGCCAGTTTGAAGCCGATTTCTGTGAAAGTTTTATTGAAATAGTCTGCAATTTGTGTTTTATCTTCAATAATATTGCCAGAATCATCCTGTAATTTATTTATGGTGGTGTTTTTTGTTTAGATTTACTTATTTCATTTACTATGTTCCATAGTTGTTTCGTGTTGGATTGATTCTGCGTAATTTGTTTTTGGTAATATTTATATTTTTGCTCTTTTATTAAACTGACTAGCTTATTTCTATATTTCTTATATCGTGTTTTGTGGTCCTGATTCTCTGGATATTTTTTCACAATTTCAAAATTGTTTCTATTGATTTTATGATACCGTTGGTAATCCAAGGTGTAATTTTTTTGTTTTTCCGATTTATTCTAGAATTAACTGTAGACTGCTTAATATTCAATAAGATTGTCTCTAAAAATGTTTCAGTTGCAGCATCGACAGATTCAGCTGAATAAACTGCATTCGACGTTTCTTGTTTCAGTATTCGACGAAGTTTAGAACTATTTATATGTTTTTTGTATGTACACTTATTTATTTTTGGTCGAATTTCATTGATATAATTTGTAAAGCTGTGCTGTAATGATCGGTTTTTTTGTTTCTGTTATAATGGGTAGGATATGATCACGTATTGCACATATTTTGGATTTGAAAAAGATGTGTTCTAAACAACTTTTAGTATTTCCTTGGACTCTTGTAGGACTGTTTATTGTTGATCTATAGTCAAACTCATTCAGGACGCTCAAGTAGTCGTTTACTGTTCCATTTTCTTCATCGAGCAGATCGATAATGATATCGCCTATAAAGAGACTACATAATCCATTATTAGTGCTGTGGAGTTTGAGATACTCGTGTAGATCATCTACGAATTCACAGGTATTCAACGACGGGGATCTGTAGTAAGCTGTTATAACTATGCATTTTTTGTTGGGGAGTTGCACTGTTGTCTCAATAGTGTTGCTGGCTCCTAGTTGTAATATTCTGTAGGTATACGTGTAACTGGATTTTATATACATCCATACATTCCATCATTTTGATTGAAGTGGCCATCATTATATATGAGGTCATATCCTGGTAAGTTGTATAGAGGTAAGTGATCTATTTGTCGTGTTTCGGTGAAAACAATACAGTCAATGTCGGTTGCTAGATTTGTTAGGAAAACTTTATACTCGTCTATGTTTTTGTTCAAACTTCTCATGTTATTATGTAGTATCGTAAAACTATTATTATTTTGATTTACACATAGAATATTTCTCAGTTCATTGTGGTCTTTAAAGGTGAAATCATCTATTTTCTCTACAATGAAATTGTTAATATATGGATCCATCTATATATGTAGTAATATAATAAACTAATTGGTAATTAAGGGCGACAGTAGTAATATATAACTATGCTAACAGACATTTGGAAATTTGAAACTCAATTCAATGAGGACCTTCACATGACACAATATTCAGTTAAGGTTTTTATTTTTCTTTTCCCTTTCACTGGTTAACCTAGTTTTGATTTTTCCTAAATTTTGTCCGGGAGTTTGGTTTGAAATCAGTTTCTTGTTGGCTCCACTTGGTTTGGTGGATGGGGTGACAGGTTTTGTTGTTTCCTCCTCGTCTAATCCACGCAGAAGTGGTTGAGTGGGAGTTGATGGGACGCTCCTTGATTTGGTCCCTTCGTCTTTACCTCCTTCAAAATCGAGAAGTTGTTGCACTGTGTATTCTATTTTGTTCACCACCAATTTATTTCCCTTTATGTAAGCGTTTTCATTTTTGTTTTGCTTGTGTGTTTGCAGATGTCTTTTTAGTACTGCTAATTCTTCTCTTTGTCGGGTTGTAAGATCTTGTGAGATTGAGATCCCGGTTCCCTTCAATTTTTTACAGTTTGCAAAAACTTGTTTCTTAGTGATGTTCGATGCAAATTCCACTTTGACAGGGCTATTTTTACTCGATCCCAGACTATATATATCCTTGATTTGATTTAACGATACATCAATTTGTAATAGAGATTTTAGTTCATTCCGTATCACATCGAATGTAATTTCATGGCGTTCTTTGTTCAAACCGAATATTACAATATTGCCTTTTTTCTGTTGGCGTTCTAATTTCTCAATTTCCAATTTTAGAATGGAGTTTTCTGTTTCCAGCTGCCTTATTCGTTCGTTGGATTCTTCTATTCTAAGTTGAATACGTGCTTCGCTGGCTTCTATGGCGTTCTTCAATTCAACTCTATTTTGTTGAATCTCTTCGATTATTCGTTTTGACTCAATTCCAATGGAGCTCATATTTCAGTGTAAATAGTGTGTAGCTATTTTCTGCACATACAACTGCTAACCACCCGTACTAATTCACAATATACTTCCCAGTTCTTATCCACCGATGATAAGCTGCTTCTTTATTCAACTTTTTATGAAGAGTTCTTTATTTAACTTTTTATGAAGAGTTCGATTCGGTATCAATTGTGGAAGGTTGGATGCTGTTGTATAATGTAGAAGAAGAACAACTCACCTAACTTATATCGATAGGTTATTTGTTTCACTAGCACTCGGAAAAAGAACGAAAATTTTACTCTAGAAACTGCCAAAGATATCCACTATTTTTCACATAATATATATATAATATATAATTAGAAAAGTATGGATAAATGACTCCTGAAATAAATTCTGAACTGTTGAAATGCTAGTACGCTCTGTTTGAAGTCCTAAAACTCAAATAAAAAAATAACTAGTAGGTTCTAGTTGGTTGGCACATTTGGTAAAGTAGAACTGAACCTTATGTGTTTTATTTCTATGATTGCGTCCAAATCAGTTATATTTGAGGGATTGCAGGGTGTTGGACAAAAAAAATATTCTACGTCTTCGCTTACGTTCCGCGAGTATATTTCTGGCTTCTTCAGAGCAATAATATAAATGAAAGAACTGCAATGCAATTATAAACCTGTGGTAGAAGTCCATTGTATCTCAAAGTGGAGGGGTATGATTTTACGAAGTAGAAAAACACAAAGTCATCTCCACAATTTAATATCGCAATCGATTAGTTATGTGATGGTGAATAGGTAAAAAACCATCGATTAGTACATGTTTTGAACCTATATAGGATCATCATCAGCTGAATGTAAAATTCTACAATAAAAGAAAAGAAAGGAGGTGGAACCATAGGTAGTGGAGTACAATATGTGTTACTTGAATAGAGAAAAAAAAGTGATGGGTAAAAACATTGATTATATGTCACAAATTCCATGTTCAAAACAAACAACAAAGAAAAAGTTTGCCATTCAAAAAATTATTTCCCTTTTTTATCTTTAGGGAGGCTAAAGCCCTTAGCCGATGAATGACATCACACAGCACCACTCATTGGTATCATTGATCCACATGTCGTTGGATCCTTTTATATCGGCTAATGGCTTCAGCCTCCCTAGAGATAAAAAAAGGAAATAATTTTTTGAATGGCAAACTTTTTCTTTGTTATTTGTTTTGAATATGGAATTCGTGACATATAATTGATGTTCTCACCCATCACTCTTTCTTCTCCATGTAAGTAACACATATTGTACTCCACTACCTATGGTTTTACCTCCTTTCTCTTCTTTCATTGTAGAATTTTACATTCAGCTGATGATGATCCTATATAGGTTCGAAACATGTACTAATCGATGGTTTTTTACCTATCCTCCATCACATAACTAATCGATTGCGAAATTAATTTGAGATATTTCGTAAAATGCAATTATAGTTTCGTATATAAAGAAGGCCAACCTACCTTAGGCGTAATCAATCGCACAAAGTACTTCGTTGAGGTTATTCGAGATATGCATTGTTGCAAGTCGTCGTTGAACTTATGTCCATGGATCTATTGTTGAAAATCATAATCTAATATATAAAATGGTTAAAAAAAGAACGTTCTGCTTAACAGGGGTGATTAAAACAATCAGGTGTGAAACATCGATAAAACAAAAAAGATGGAAGTAACGAAATGGTTTTTTAACATTCACAAATGACTGGGTGGATCTGTATACTTTATACATGGGGGGTTCATGTTCATCATCGACCGATTTCACAATGTTGGTTTTTTTTTTTTGTACTGCTATATTCAAGTGATTGAGAAAGCAATCATATTGTGGTAAATCCTACTGAAGTATTCAATTTCTGTTCGTCTATTGATTGCATTTCTGTGACTATTTATGTATATTATTTCTAAAATTAGTCTTCTACGTTCGTTGTCTTCGTAGTCTAAAACTGTTGTTTGTTGAAATCGAAATGATGACCTAGGTTATGGTGGTGTTCTGAGAGTGCAGTTCTTGCAGATCTGGATAGGTCTCTGCAATCGTTTGTATGTTGTTTGACTCTATTTTTCAATAATTGTTTCGTTTGTCCAATATATGTTCTATCACAATTCACGCAATCGATTTTGTATATAACGTTTGACTGTGACTCTTTGGGTAGCTCATCGTTCACTCTAAGAAGTTTTGTTTTCAATTTGTTGTTGTCGTTGTATAGTGCTAACGACGATTTATCATTTTGTAGAACCTTGTTTATTTTTTTTTTGATAGTCCTTTGACGTAAGTTAATCTGGAATATTCTTAATTACCTTCACTGGGACCCGTATTGATATTAGAATTGAAGCGGTTGTATAAAATTTCATTTATCAAGGATCTGGGATATTGGTTTTGAAGTTACATGCATTCAATTTTCTTGAGTGGAATCTATCATCACTGAGAGATAAGGCCCTGTGTTTCAGACCTTTGATGATGGACGTTTTTTGGGATAATGGATGGTTCGAGAGAAAGTTGAGAATTCTGCCAGGATTGCTAGGTTTCATGTACCAGTCGTTGGATAAACCACCTTCCTCATTCCTCATTATCATCGTATCTAGAAAAGGGATGCAGTTGTTTTCTTCGTGTTCTAGGGTGAATTGAATTATTGGGGAGAAGTTGTTGAAAATGTTCAGTACTTCTGCTTTTATGTCTCTGGGGATAGCTGTTAGAATGTCGTCCACGTAGCAAAATAAAAAGTTATTTGGAATAGTAGCTTGTCAATGATTTTATCTAGGGAATGGTTAACCGATTCTATCAGGCATAACTTTGTATTGGGTTCTTCGATTTGGATGATTCTTCTTTTATTAGATAGGGTAGTTGGATCATATTTGGATTTCGAATGGAATTATCCACCCTTACGGGTAGAAAAATAGGGGATTTTTCACTTGTGAACATTGCCACACATATGTAGTTGACAATGACAGATCGCTACTGTCATTATTTTCGTTCTCCTACATCCGTCACAATAATTATATTCTATGAGAGGATGGAATGATATACAAAGTAATGAAATAAACTTACCAGAACAACAAAAATAATTTATATTACAACAAATAGTAAAAGTATATAATCATATTATTTAACTGGTAATTTGAAAAATTGAAAAATCACAACTTTTGAACAAAAAATTGAACCGACGAAATACGGAACTGAAAAGTAGAAAATAAAATAAACCTCCTTAGTCTCAATAACTAAGCTCCTAAACTAATTTTAGTAACTAATTTTGAGTCGACGCCAAACGAACAATCAATGAAGATCATTAAATTACTTCAGAAAAAATAATCAGAATGTCAGCGCGCAACTCGATGCCATCATTTTACGCCTTACCTAATTCATCTGCTTGTGTGTTTGGCGCCGACTCAAAATTAGTTACTAACATTAGTTCAGGAGCTTAGTTATTGAGACTAAGAAGGTTTATTTTATTTTTAACTTTTCAGTTCCGTATTTCGTCGGCTTAATTTTTTGTTAAAAAGTTTTTGTATTTTGGGTAAGCCGTATATCCTAGGAGGACATGAATTGTAGCATCTCAATGATCTGGCCTCTGTTTCTGATATGCACTTTTATTCCAAGAGTTTTTTCACTAGATCATTGTTTTTATTCTGGAACTTACTCTTTGGGTCGTTTTTGAGTTGTTTGTGAACTTTGGTTTCATTAGTTTCATCGTCTAAAATATATATCATGCGGGTTACGCATTTTTTTTTTTAATTAGAACTGTCACGTTTTCTTTGTCTGAGTTAAGTACTTACAAATTATTCTATTCTCTTAAAAACTTTTTCGTATCAGAAATTTATTAAGAAACTCTGTTGTTTGTTGTGAAAATGTGTTTGGATTTATGTACATAATTTATAATATTTGTACACTGTAATCTGACGGAATTTATTTCGAATTCATTAAGCTGGGACTGAATACAGTATTTTATTTCTGTAATTATTTTGGAAATGAGTATGTTTTTTGTATTGTGAGGTAAAGCGAACATTTCTCCGAAAGCTAAACAATTCTTTAATGTAATCTGAGGGAATTTCTGTGGTTAAAAGTAGACTCAGTTCTTTTTTACAAGAAAAATGTTTTTATAGTGTGGGAGAATTTTTCTCTTGATACTTTTGTCTTCATCAACTTGACTATTCCTATGTAATTTTGTAAATTTTCTATGGAAAATAAATAATAATTATTATTATTAAGTTCATTAAGCTGGGACTGAATACAGTTTCTGAAGTTATTGTAGGAATGAGTATGTTTTTTGTATTGCGTAAAGCGAACTTTTCTCCGAAAGCTAAACACTTTTTAACTGTGTCAGGTACTGTAATATCTGTTGAGTTGATCAAGTATTCGTCTCTCGATGAAGTGGTTATAAAACATTGTCGTTCTCTCAGTTTGTTATTTTTTTTTTTCGATTTATATCTTCAGTGGCAAAAAATATCATGTTGTATCTTGATCTTTCCAATTTTTCGAATACTAAGAGTATGTGTGTTTTGTTCACCAATTCCACGGAAATTGCTTGGAACCATATGCCTGGATATTCTCGTATATACCAGAATGTCACTTGGGTGAGAAATGACGAATCATTTTCAAGCAATGGCAAGCAATGATCCCAAACTTGGTACTAACATATAGGTGGCCATTTTGATCCAACTTGAAAAAAATTGCTACTTTTGGAACAAATGTCACAATTTTAGTTTTCTCATTATCTGACGTTTCCCTTTTTTCTTCCAGTGTGAACTACGATGAACTTCGAGACAGGTACTTGCAGTTTTCCGTATACGACTTCGATCGCTTTTCAAGGCACGACCTCATTGGACATGTCGTGTTCAAAGGCCTTTCAGAAATCGCAGAACTTCACCAGGAAGTCGAATACACCATGAATATCCTATGTCCGCCAAAGGTGAGTCAATGATTACCTTATCCGAAGTTTTATATACAGGGTGTTATGTAAGTACGTGGCCAAACTTGAAGGGGTGATTCTTTGAGTAATTCTAAGAAGAAAAGTTCATATAAACATAGTTCCGGTAATGCTTCGTTCTCAAGATACAGGGTGTCAACATTTTTAAAAGAAATAGTTTTTTCCTAAATATCTTAATAATCCTTAAGCCGATTTTGATAAAATTTGGCAGTATTATTTGGGGTAGCAAAGGGTCCATTTAGCACCAACTACATTGAAAATATCATGTCCAGTGGCGTCCAGAAAGGCACCTTGACCAATATTTTCGACAAAAAAAATGTGCGTCACTAATTTTTTTTGCAATTTTTGTACTGTTTTCGCATTAAGCTACTAAAACTACAACTTCTTTATATTTAGCATTTATTCGTATTTTGCTTTGTTTTTGAGGGAAAAAACACTTTATTGTTATGTGGTAACGCCGGAAATTAAAGAAAAAAACATGAAACAAGAAGATCCCTTTATTAAAACCACACTTGAACAAATGGTACCCATTTTTTTCAGTAAGAAAACATTCAACAATAAGTAACACAAAACTTAAAATAGTTGCTCAAAATGTCCTCCTTCAACTTCGATGCAAGCATTACCTCGTCTTAACATCGATTGCCGAACACGTTGAAATATTTCCGGCGTATGTCCTATCTGATCACATGAATCCCGTATCCGTTGGATCAATTCTCCTTCATTGTTGACTGGAGTTTCATAAACGAGGGACTTTTGATGTCCCCAAAGGGAGAAATCTAAGGAATTCAAATCCGGTGACCTGGGAGGCCATGACTGTGGACCTGCGCAACCGGTGAAGTGGGGCCCCATCATGAATGAACCACATTGCTCCCTCCTCTCACTGTCAGTGGGACATTTTCTAATAGTACAGGTAACACTAATTCAAAAAAATTACGATACTCTTGACATTGATCTCGGAGCTAAAAAATGAGGTCCAATGAGATAATCACCCACAATACCAACCCAAACATTCACGGAAAAATGTTGTTGATAATGATGTTCTATAACCGCATGGGGATTTTCTTCAGTCCAGATATGATTCTTATGAAAGTTCATAATTGAATTCCGGGAAGAACACGCTTCATTGGTGAACGATATACGGAATAGAAATGTCGGAGATGGTGCCTGTTGTTGCAAAAGCCAAGTAGAATAAACAACTCGCTTGGGAAAATCCGCAGGTAATAACGCTTGCACACGCTGTATGTGGTAAGGATACAGTTGATATTCCCTTAAAATCTTCCATACAGTGAAGAGAAATGTTTAATTGTTGTGCAATTTTGCGAGTACTTGTATCGAAGCTACGCTCAACTGCACGTAAAACTACTTCCTCCAGCTCCACTGTTCTTACCATTGCAGGTCTTCCAATGAGAGCAGCCGACCTTTGGAAGGTGCCTGATTTGCACAGCCTTTCGTGTATTCTTACAAATGTTTGTCTATTTGGTACAATGCGATGAGGATATTGTCAAGTATGAAAAATATCACCCGATATAAATATAGCAATCATTTCTTTTTCAAAATTCTGAATTAATTTACCAGACATGAAAATGAAATTCAAACATAATTGAACCCAAAGTGGAAATATCCGTAGTTCATTTATTTATTAGTAATTCATCATTCAGTATCACATTTATTGAAATACAGTATTTCCTGCATATTCAGAGTTCATCGCCGTTCATTAACAGGTGTCGGATTACAATTCAACTCCTTAGTACTGAATGGCAAGGACACTGATTCTGCAATAGGAAGCGCAATAAATCATGACTCAACGATATTTTTAATATAAATTGAAATGATTGTTTTTGGCTCGGTTCTTTTTATTGTGCCTGTTTATGCTGCTGGTCCACGGTGACACATCTCCTTCCCTTGGTTTTCATTATAATGTAAGTGTTACTTTCATTTGTTTTTTGGTACATGCCCCCATTGTTCACTTCACTATTTTTGTATTCACCATTGTGTTATTTTTTGCCCTTTTATAATTTTCAATGAACCATAATAGTTTTAACTTCCTTTTTTTAATTCACTATACCAGGGTTGTCACAATCACAGAATCAAAATGTTTTAACCTCTCGCAAGCCAAGCAAGATAATTGGTGGGCACCCTGAACAGTTAAGGTCCAGAGTTTCACAGGGTCACCCAAAGTAGGGCGTGACAATATCTCTCTTGATGAATGCGTCTAGTCGCTCTGGAATTGCCTTGGGCCATTCCATAGACAAAATACATATCGGCCATTTCTGAGTTTGTAAACCGAACCATTTTCTGAATATCAGTTACGAATTTTATAGCCTAAAACTCTCAAAAACACTTCAAATAATTACGTATGCACTAGTCCAAGTTATGTCAAAGTCAAATTTGTTTGATTAATTGTTTTTCCCTCCATGGCACTCAAACTTTACTTTCAAAACATTGCAGTAATAATTAACGTTCTTTGTTTCATTCATTGTTAATCTAAGAATTCAAGAGATGACTTTCGTGTAATATTGATTGTTCAATCATAAATAAAAATCTCGTTATTGCATATCCATGGATAACAATAAAACATTTTTTAATAATAATTTTTTTTATTGCTCATTACTTTTGATAACAATTTCTAAGACTAGAATAGACTATTGATATGGAAAAAAAATCACAAGTACACCCCAGTTTTTGATGGTTTGGTAGTTCAAATTTTATATAATGTCCCAGGGACATGCAATGAAGTGATTTTTATGTTTTTTCAAAAACAAAGCAAGATATGAAAAAAATGCTAAAATTAAAAAAGTTGTAGTTTCAGCTGCTTAATACGAAAAAAAAATACAAAAATTGCAAAAGATCAGTGCCTTCCGGGACGCCACTGGACATGATGATTTGAATCCAGTTAGGGCTAAATTAGCCCCTTACTAGCCCAAATAACACTGCCAAATTTAAAAAAATCGGCTGAAGGATTATTAAGATATTTAGGAAAAAACTATTTGTTTTAAAAATGTTGACACCCTATATCTTGAAAAAAAAGCATTACCGGACCTTTGGTTATATGAACTTTTCGTCTTGGAATCACTCAAAGAATCAAACCTTCGAGTTTGGCCACGTACTTACAACGAAGCGTCAAATCGAACATTTCTTAGTGCGATGTTTTAGGTGAAGTCCGTGTGACTATCGTCAAATTACCATGCTCATATCTGGCGAAGACGAAACTTTCAGTCGGAATTCGTTCCATATTGATAGCGAATCGGAAAAAGTTGAGTACCTCTCACTACTAGGTAGAAAACGGGCGTGTAAAGTTTATTATAGACATAATTTCTGCTTATAATTTAGAGCATACCCAGTACGCTTAGTAAATCAATTACAAAATAGACAGAGAATGTACTCCATACTCACCGGCATCAACGATATTAATTTGATCCTGTCTGAGTTAACTGAAGTATACGTTCTCATTTTATGTCTGATGGCGATGTAGGGATTCTGAATAATCAGCTTTCTGTGAGAATACAGTATAGACTAGGAGGAATCGGCGCATGAGTACCAAAAACTATTCCACCTCAATTTTTTCATGCGATCCTCTTGAAATTGCCCTACTGATGAAACAAATGCATGTTGCCATGGGGCAACCCCGTGCCATATTGTTTAAACCGAAATTGTTTAAACAATTGCAAGGAATTGTTATTTTTCAACCGGACATTTTTTCTTTATATTCTTTATTGAAATACGAATAAAAAAGGTCTCATGACTTTTCACGATAAAGTTAATATTTTTAGAGATATGAATTTTTAAAGGTTAAAAAATCTAATAATGGTTTTCAAAAATAAAATCATTAAAGATTTAAAAAAGGCGCGAAATTAAATTAAAAAAAACAATGAAATTTTTTTAAATCTCTATCAAGAATGTTATTAACTATTGTATAAAGAATATAAAAAAAAATATTATTCCGATTTTTTTTTATATATTTTTCATGGGTCAAAAGTACCCAAATATGAGATTTTTTGAACCTTTAAAAATTCATATCTCTAAAAATATTAACTTTATCGTGAAAAGTCATGAAACCTTTTTTTTTGTATTTTAATAAAGAATATAAAAAAAATGTTCGGTTGAAAAATAACAATTCCTTGCAATTGTTTAAACAATTTCGGTTTAAACAATATGGCACGGGGTTGCCCCATGGCATAATGCATTTGTATCATCAGTAAGGCAATTTGAAGAGGATCGCATAAAAAAATTGAGGTGGAATAGTTTTCGGTACTCATGCGCCGATTCCTCCTAGTCTAGTAGCACTGTTATTTCCTGTAAATATCTTGCAGAGACTATAGGAAAAAGTATTTTCAATGCAAAGTCCACATGGTTTCTTGATTGTTGACCTAAAAGCATCGAATTGGCATTTGTGTTCAAGATACAAACAGCTATTTGGGAAAACATTTGGTTGCCTAATATTTTCCATCCAATACATCTGCAACTCAGAAATATATTTTATTTTTCAGGCACTTACTTATAGACCAGGGCTGAAGCCTTTGAAAATGGTAAAAAGTGAAAAAAAATAATAGTAGGATGAAACTCATTGGAAAAAAAAGAGAATATAACAAAAATGGAAGGAAAAATAATTTACGGGCGATCTGAGGTCGGGAAGTGGAAGGGGGTGAGTTTTTAAGGGTAAAAAACGATTTATCTCGATTTTCGGCAAAACTACGTCCTATGAAAAAAAGTTGAATAGCAAAATTGTAGGTAATAAAAAGATCTACTACTTCTGTTTCCATACTTTCTTCACATAACCTCAAAATTTATGTAAAAATTTCAAATAACCAAGTTTTAGATTTTTTATTTTTATCTTTTCCAAAAATCACTTTTTTCTCACGAAATTTGGTGAAAACTTACCTTCTCATGTCCCAAACGGACTGTAATTTTTTTGATTTAAAATATTAATTTTTTCACCTTATTTTGACTTAATATCGAAAAAGCACCCTAATTTTCAATAAAAAATTCTCCCGTCAAAATATCAGCTTTTTTAAAAAGCTCGGTGGGCTTCTTGTTCGTTGAAATCTCTACATCCCTACTGGCATGAAGAAAAATATACATTACTATGGTAAATGTTCTCAGAAAATGCAAAGAAACGTAAAGTTAATATTTAATAACACATCTACAATATTTTGAGAAAGTTGTAGAATCTTTAAAATATATGCGTAGATGCCTATTTATAGCTATTCCAAGATAACTTATATACCTGAGTGACCTACGGAAAATTTTAGCCCATCAAAAGGTATTTCATAGAGAAGTGGGGAAGCGGTAAGAGTGTCTGGGCCTTACTACCTGTTATTTCTTCGCATTTTCTGAGAACATTTACCATAGTAATGTGTAGTTTTTTTATACCATCAGAAAGTAGACTTCTTTAAAAAAAGCTGATATTTTGACGGGAGAATTTTTGATTGAAAATTAGGGTGCTTTTTCGATATTAAGTCAAAATAAGGTGAAAAAATAAATATTTCAAATCAAAAAAATTACAGTGTGTTTGGGACATAAAAAGGTGAGTTTTCACCACATTTTGTGAATAAAAAAGTTTTTTTGCAAAAGATAAAAATAAAAAACCAAAAACTTGGTTATTTGGATTTTTACATAAATTTTGAGGATATGTGAAAAAAGTGTGAATACAACTTTTTTCCATAGGACTTGCAGTTTTGCCGGGAATCGAAATAAACCGTATTCTCTTCCTTTTCCAATGGGTTTCATCCTACTATTTTTTTTTTGTTTCAAAAGTTATCGACCCTGATCTATTAGATCATGACCTCTTTTTGTGAGCGGGTGGGGGTATAAATTTTCATGGACGCTGAATTCTTGGTGTACATCGCAGATAAGTTGTGTCGGACTACTGACTGAAACCACCCCATAACCAACTATCCGATGGGACATTGCGTCGGGTATAAGCGGCATTTCACAAATTGTTACAATCACCTTCCGACTTGTATTTGACACATTCTCTCTCCATACAGGACGTTCCATAATGCCCAAAAGCCTTGCAGGACTCCCTGCGACATAACCTGTGAGTAATACCCTTTTTGTAATGTTTTATTGGGTGAAAAAGGTAAAGAATATGAGATCACCCAGTATCTTCACAACATTTTCACAGGTGCTTCAAAACATGGTGAAAACAGTATAGCAATCGAAAAGATAATATTAGGAGATATGGGCCCCCGAAGGTCCATAAAGAGATGTTATAGGATATCACTTTTGGAAATCATAAACTGATATAAACAATTTCTATTTACACTGAAATCGTAACTGCATACACGTTTTACCTTTCAGTAATATTAAAATCACTTAATTTTCGATAAAGAAAAGAAAAAACTCCGATTACTTTTCATATAATTTTACAGAAGAAATGTCAAAAATCAAATGTTATGATTATCTGAATCTTGAAGTTTATCGATATGCGACGTTGCCTATGTCTCCAAAAGGAGAAATGGAAATACTGAAAATCAATGCCTCATACATATTGAGGATATAAATGATAAGTATTACTGCATGAAATAACGATCTGATATACCTATGTGTTCAAAATGCAAAGTATATTTCACTACGCTTCTCGATAGTGATTATAATTTTGGAAATTAAGCCTTCGGCGTGTCTCGGCCAGGCATACAAGAAAACATCCAATTAATCTCTTACGCAAAAAGAAGGAACATAAGCTGACCTAACTTGGCTAACCTTGTTACCCAAGTTGAATGCAAGCTAATCAACCTTACAAGGCGACGCTTCGCTCCGCTCGCGAACATTTCGATCAAATCAATTTCTAACGTAAAAAGAAGGGACACAACCTAACCTAACTTGGCTAACCTTGCTATCCAAGTTGAATGCAAGCTAATCAACTTTATAAAGCGACGCTCCGCTCGCGAAAATTTCGATCCAATTAATTAATTATATAATTATTATTGTTTACATCAAGAATATTAAAGAAAAAAATTAGTGGGCGAAGAATTCGCAAATATGCTGCTAACGAACAAAAGGACAAGTTAGAACCCATCTACATACTTTCATATTAAAGAAGCGAAACCACCCTTTTTCTAACTTTAAAAGGCCGTGAAAATTTTACGGAAATCCGGATTGGCCAAATTTACTTGAATGGTTGGCAACGTGGCATTTTTGACAGATCACGTGAAAAATATAATAAAATATAATCGGAGTTTTTTTCATGTCTTTATTGATCATTAAGTGATTTTAATATTACTTGAAAGTTAAATGAGTGTACAGTTAATAGTTTAGTGCAGAAAGCTATTCTTTATATCAGTTCGCAGTTTCCAAAACTGATTGATATTCCAAAACCTCTATTTATGGACCTTCTGGGGCCCATATCTCCTGAAATTATTTTTTCCGCGCTAAATTTTCGATTGCTATACTGTTTTTGTCGTCTTCTTAAGCTCCCATGCAAATTTCGTGAAGAGTAGAGGGTGAATCTCATATTCTTAACCTTTACTCTATTGGGTAGACATAATCGCATAAATAACTGCTTACCTCTGATGACAGTCTATACAGAATCATATGCCACTTTGGGATGTTGAAAGCAGAGAATTACACCTCTCCAGGTTATGGTACACTGAGTATTACCTGCCCTATCGCCGACATGTTGGACATCTTGGTTCTGAATCCAAACTGTTGGATGAGATACCTCGTTTTACATCTATCTCTAGCTGTAATCTGTTTTACTTGACCGGCCCTCCTGAGGGTCAAGTAAGGTAATGGTGCGGAAAAAAATCGAGATATCGACGGAAATATCTGCCCTCCCCCCCGCATACCACAAACAACAACTTGAGTACCGTATCTAGTGTAACATATATGATCAATGGCAAAAACCTTCTCTTCCCTTCCGTACTTTGGTCATAATTTTTATTCGTGAATATATTGCAAGCAAAATACCCCTTCGTTTTCCAAATTCGCAGCTCTCTATCCCGCCCCTTATCGTCTGCTCTGACCAAGGAGAGACAATTGAATTGAACATTCGTTTCATGTAAGACCAAAATAGAAATGTTATGGAGTTGTCGCAATGGATTTTGTGTCGTTTCTATTGTCATTAAATGACGCAGTTGCATTGAAAACAACGTCAAAATGAGATTTGGGAAATCCGATTGTCATGGAAATATCCAACAACTATGCCATAAGTGCCTGTGATGTGTTCGATACTGATATATGAGAACGTTGCCACTCCATCGATTGGGTTATTTTTATCGGAAGAGGATTGCATTGAAGCACAGGCAATTCCGATTCAAAATGAATCGGTTCATGTAATGTTGCATGGTGTTTACTGTACAGTGCGTCAAATTTGCCAGTGGAAATATCTCGGAAATGAAAATAGTTATAAAAAGTATCAAAACATAAATATTCAATTGAATGTATTGTTTGTGCTGATACGCGGATGGCAAAATACCCAACAAAAAAAAAACGGTTTTCTTTTTACATATCAGCAATAATTAAACATTTAAATTTCTTTATACAGGGTGATTCAAAAGCACTTTGACAAACTTCAGGAGGTGATTTCTCACAAAATTCTAATATGAATTGTCCAAATAAATATATCTCCGGAAACGCTTCATTTCCAAGATACAGGGTGTTAAAGTTTTATTTTTATTTTTGTTTTTTTTTAAATAACTTTTTTTACATATCTACGTAAAAAAGCTACCCCTGTTACAAGTCGCTATGAGCAACCGTTTTCTAGATATTTCAAGTCGATTATTTGATAATCGATGCGTGTTGAAGTTATCACCATTATTTTGCATTTTTCACAAGAATGCTTAGGAAATGAATTTGACGTTTAAGTAGGTAGTTTTTTGTAGGGGGCGCCACCTATTCTATTTATTTCAACTCGTTTAAAATAGTTATTTTTGTATCATGGGTGCAAAATCTGTGTTTGTTTTAATAAAGTTTGCAAGAAATATCAACATTTTATTTCAAGAAATTTTGAATATGTAGAATAAAATAAAATAAAGGAAACTAAATTGTATTCAAATGAATTATTCAAAGTGCGTCTACTATTCGGTTTCTTAGATCTTCCTCGTTCGCTACTGGAGTTTTATAAACTAGTGACTTCAAATATCCCCAAAAATAAAAATCTAGCTTGCTTAGATCTGGGAACCTTGGTGCCCACGTCTGGTTAGGTTCTTCTACACCCCTACCGATCCATCGATTTGGATTGACAGTGTTAAGGAATTCCCTGGCTACAACGCTAAAATGGGCCTGAGCGCCATCATGCATAAACCACATGCGGATAGGAATATTCTGAAGTAGTCCCGGCAATTCATTTTCTAAAGAGTCTCTGTAAGTTGCGCCATTCAGTCGAAACGGAAGAAAGAAAGGACCTATCAAGTAATTATAAATTATTGCCGCCCATACATTTAAAGAAAATTGATAATGATATTGTCTTTCACCAACTGCGTGCGGATTTTCCAGAGACCAAACATGGTTGTTATGTAAGTTTGTTATGGGATTCCAAGAAAAGTTTGCCTCGTCCATGAAGAGTACATATCTTAAAAATTTAGGATTTCCAGCCAATTTCCTCAAAAACCACTGACACATAGTAATGCGTTGGGGAAAGTCTCGTGGCAAAAGAGCTTGTACCCTTCGAATGTGGTATGGATAAAATTGTTGATCGTTGATAATTCTCCAAACTGTGGAGTGAGTAGAATTGAGAGCTTCAGAAATTATACTTGTACTTGTTTCTGGATTTCTCCTCGAGAGCGTTCAAAACAGCTTCTTTCAATTCTGGGGTTCGGACTGCTCGTGGTCTTCCAATAATATCAGCTTCCCCTTTAAAGCTACCTGTTTCTGCCAAACGACGGTGAGGAATGGTTAATGTTGGAGCTGAAGGCAGTACTCGATTAGGAAATCGCTCTTGGTGAATACGTCTTGCTTCGCGCGCATTGCATCCGCAGGGACATAAACAAAATGCATATCGGCTAAATGAGCATTATTGTTTAATTAATCCATTTTTTCAAAATTAGTGTTTTGAATCTTACAGAAACTTCAACAAAAGTGTCACATAATATATAATTACCAAAACTACTTACCTAAACGTCAAATTCATTGCCGAAGCATTCTTGTGAAAAATGCAAAATAAGGGTAATAACTTCAACACGCATCGATTATCAAGTAACCGACTTGAAATTTTCAAGTCCAAATATCTAGAAAACGGTTGCTTATAGCGACTTGTAACAAGGGTGGCTTTTCTACGTATATATGATAGAGGAATTGATTTTTTTACTGAAAAATGTGCTTATTCTTCAAAAAAGAAAAAGAAGTGTAGGTGGCGCCCCCTACGAGTGAGAGCAATAATAACATCAGTTTCGAATTTGACAACTCAAAAAACCCCTCAATATCAATTTTTGTTCATTTAAGATCAGTATTTCGAAAATTATTTAAAAAAAACGAAAACAAAACTTCAACACCCTGTATCTTGGAAACAACAATATCAAATTTTTGAGTCTAAGTCTTAACTAGCGGTCCTCTGACGCGACGACGCTTGGATCAAATTATTACTAGTTATATTAAATTTGAAGGATCATATTTTTTTACTTTTTTCAAGTTTTCTGGTGTCGGGGGTTTTTTGAATTATTTATTTTATTTTATATCGACGGCCTTATGCATTTCTTCTGGGGTATAGTGGTGTGGAGGTTCAAGTATCAGGTTCAGAGCAAGGAATCAACGACACATCAAGGTTTTCAACCATCTTTATTTCAGAAAAATCGGTTGACTGTTTAGAGATTACGGCTTGCGACTTACCGATAGTTACTTTTTTCATCAATATAATAATAGTAAATGCATACTGCAGTTATTTCATTATTTCTAGTGCTCTTTGAAGTTCTAGAAGAAATATTCATTCAGTTTTTATTTGTTCATTAAATTAAAAAAAAAATAAAAAAAATATTGGTATTATATTTATATACTGAAAATGTATGTATGACTTTTTGTAGATTTTTTGCTATTTTTCATATAATTTCAAATATTATCACATTATCATGTGATTAGATAAACGAATGAAAATTAAACAATTTTTTTCCTAAGAATTTGGAAGAGCACTAGAAATCATGATTCGAACAAAAACGGGCCCTTAATATTTATGATAACTCTCGTTTCGGACTTCCATCGGACGTTTCGAATGATTGCAATCGTCTCCAGGTGAATACTGACAAGCAACTTATTTATATGTCTGTCGGTGCAATGGTGCATGTAATTCCGCCATGTCCAGTGGTGCGTGTGATTTCGTGCGGTGTGGTGGTGCGTGAAGTTTCGCGCCACTGCAGTCCGCTAGAAAGAGCAATTAGTGGTTTCCATACGTTCTTGATCTCAACGCTTGGTTGACTAAAGGCGTTATTGACTTCGATGTGTGCGGCCCGGCCTCTTTGAACTCGATGTTGTTCAGTCCAGGCGTGGTCGGCAATTCCCGATTTTGACGTTTCTCCGCGTTGAGTCCATTTCTTGTGCTCATCCCATCTCACCAATAACGGCCTCTTTGTCCAATGTAGGAATCTCCGCATCCACATGGAATTTCATGAATACAATACTTACTGATTTCATTTCTGTTGTTAGGTTTGGTCTTGGTAAGGAAACTCCGTGAAGTACTGCCGGATTGGAAGTAACTCTTGATGTTGAACTTGTTTCCGAACCTTCTGCTCTTCTCGGATACACCTCTGATGTGCAAAAGGCAGATCACTGTGCTCTGTTGTTGCTCTTCAGATGTCTTCGGTCTCTGGAGTTGTTTCAATACTTCTCCTAGGAGTTTCTTCGGTTATCCATTCCGGTGGAGGTTCTCTCTGATGTGGTTCAACTCGGCATCTAGTGACTCCTCGTCGTTGCATATGTGCGTCGCTCTTTCTACCAATGTTCTCACGATCCCTCTCTTTGTCGAACTCGGATGGTTGGAGCTGTAGTTGAGATACTGTCCCGTATTTGTCTTTCTTCTATAGATAGATAGATATATCTTTTTTCAATTAGGAACCCTAATATACATATGAGAAAACATATTACAAAAAGTAAAAAAAAAGAAAACAGTTATATAAATATGATATAAAAATATGAATAAAATGCTTATCAAAAATCAAACAAAAAATTAAAAAAAAAAAAAGAATAATAAAAATAGTAGGATCATAATAAAAATATAGTACAGACATATGGAATAAAAAGTTAAGCATATTCCTAAAAGGAAAAAAATTGCAACGAACCTATTTAATAAATATGTATCTATATGCACACATATACACATGAATACATAAACACATACACACCCACATACATGCCCCATATACTCATATAAACACATATATCCAAAAAAGAAAAGTAGAAACAGCTAGGTTTTGAAATTCATATGAAATATGTAGTAAATTGTTAAATATCAATCATTGAAATTACTTATTTTGAATGTATTCTTTCAAGTTTGATCTGAACTGGATCAGTGAAACATATGCCTTAACATACTCTGGTAATTCATTCTCCAAGAAACCTTTGAAAAATAGTGAATTCATTGTACTACGGTAAGACGTGCTAGGAACATAAAAGTAATTTTTGCAACGTGTATTATAATTATGAATATCCTTATTATAAGTTATCGTCTTCTGAAAGTAATCAGGCGCCAGTTGGTTTATTATTTTGTATATAAAAATCATAGTGAAATAAAACAATCTATTTTCAACTGAAAACCAATTAAGGGTCATTAACATTGAACTTATAGGGGTGAGGCGATTAGTTTTCAGTATTATTCTCATTCCACGATTTTGAAGCTGTTGGAGAATATTCAACTTACTCAGATTAAAGAGGTACACAATCGTTGAGTAATAATCGAAATGTAGCTGAATGATTGAATTATACACAGTGATTTTCGTCGCGGTTGATAAGTGTTGGGATATACGAGAGAAGAAAGATAGTTTTTTCGAAATTGTTTTAAAAATATAATCAAAATGACTTGAAGTTCAAAACATTATCTAAAAGAAATCCCAGTTACTTAACATTTGATAAAATTTTGATTCTTTCATTATTCATGTTCAGGGGAAGATCATCAATATCAAGAGAATTATACTTATAAGTAGTTGTGAAAACCATCGCCTGTGTTTTGGTTACATCAAGTTTGAGTTCATTCAGGGTCAAATGTTGGCTTATTGATAACAAGATATAGTTCATTTTTTCAACAGCTCTTTCAATGTTAACTTCACTACATGCAATTAAGGTGTCATCAGCAAACAGGTTAATGAATTCACATTCCGGAAAAAGCTCAAGATCATTTATATACAGGATAAAAAGTGGGGGGCACAAAACACTTCCCTGTGGAACACCTACATCGTTGACCACAGCAGCAGAAATTTGGTCCTTAAAACGTACCCGTTGCTCATGGTTAGTGAGATAGTCATTTGGCCATTCAAGTACTTTACCACCAATACCATATTGGATAGTTTGGATATCAATATATCCCTGTCGATTGTCTCGAAAGCTCTCTTAGGTCTAGGAAAACCGCAACGACATAATTATTTTTGTCTAATTGAGTTTTAATATAGCAAAGTTGCAATGCTGATTCACAAGAATACTTTTTTCGAAACCCAGATTGATTATGCATTAATATTGAATTTTCTGAAACATGATGTAGTAATTGTTCATAAACAGTTGTTTCTGGAAGTTTCTCAGTTGGTAGTAACGTATTAATTGGTACAGAATTCTTCTGCTTTGGTGGTATGAGTTATTTTTTGAATGGGTATGATGGTGCTGATTTTTAGACTTTGAGGAATTTTACCTGTAGTTAGTGACGTATTTATAAAATTCAGAAATACATGGCCAATGGTTTCAAACACTTCCTTCAACATTTTGCAGTTCAATGCATCATATAGAGAAAATGTATTGTTCAAACTACAAACTATTTAACGTAAATCCTGCATAGAAAGTATCTCAAATTTATTAAATTTCAAGTATAGGTTATTGTTTGAATTATTCCAAGATTCAGTATTATCAATACCCCGGACCATATCTATGACACTTCCAATAAAATATTCATTGAAACTGTGCGCTATCTCCATACTGTTTTTCAATATTGTTTGCCCATTAGCAGTTACAAAACTAATATTCGGTGGAATGTCTTGATTATTATTATTTACTATTCTTTTCAAAGTTTTCCACATTTCTCTGTGATTATTTTTGAACCTGTGTATCTTCCCGATGTTATTTCTTCTGCTTGAGGAGATTTACTACACCATTTCTAAGTAACTTGAAATTTTGCCATTTTATTTGTTTTTCATTATATAAATTTGAACATGTTTTGAACTCTCTATATGCCCTATAGACAGAAGTTCGGATGTCATTGTCTATTCCATCAACGTTCACATCGAGGAAGGGTGAGGCACTGTTGGTTGCCATTTCTATCGTGAATTTGATCGAAACCCTGATGCTGTTAATTCTCGAGAAGGAATCCTGGAGATATTTATCTCTGTGATTCCATATAATGAAAGTGTCATCCACGTACCTCAACCACAGCTTTGGTTTGTATTCTGCCTACCGTATAGCACAACTCCTCGAACCACTCCATGTATATGTTTGCGAATATTGGAGAAAGGGAAGATCCCATCGGGAGTCCGTCAAATTAGAGAAGAATCAGTCCTTTTCTTGGAAATATGAGTTGTCTAGGCAGCACTGCAGTAATTCCAATATTGCTTGGATGGGAAAGTCAGTCCTCTCATGGAGCTGGTTATTCTCTTAGAGTTTTTTTTATGATGCTTAGGAATTCCTCTAGAGGGACATTGGTGTAGAGGCTCTCCACGTCGAAGCTGATGAAGCGATCTTCTGGTCCAAGTTCAACATCTTTGATAGTGTCTACGAAGGGCTTGAATTCTTGACGTATAAACTGCTATTTTCTTGTAAATGTTGTAGTATCGGTAAGAGGTAATTCACAAATTCTATAAACGGGTATCTCTTCCAAACCCCTTGAAGAATGGTTCCAGAAGTGGAATCCGAGAATTACACAAGTTTTCATAAGTAATTGAAAAATTGAGAGAAAAGTCATTTTTTGACAGATTACTGTTCAGTTATGTATCTAAATGGTACATTAATTTTTTCGTTCATTAATATTCATATTCAATGGTTGTTTCATCTGTCTTCTAAAAGAATCCGTATATTCCGTTGAGATATGGTTTCATCAGTCAATGTTACGATAAAATTTTGACGCGCGAATCAATATGCCTGATCTCATAGCTCTGTTATGATGTTGGAGCCTACGCTAATGGAAGTTACCAGCATCGTAGTCACTTTTATTTTCCGCGTCACTCATTTCTTGTTATTTGGTATATTAACTTTTTATTCGAGCCCTTTCTTCCACTTCTGATTTTTATTCGTAGGTATATACCTGTCAAATGTGTCAATTGTTCAGTTATCATGAATTCGATATGATATGACAATTGAGTGAGAAAAATTCTGTTTTTTCTTCGAATGGAAGCAATTGATTCGACATTATTCGCCGTAATACAATAAACATTCAAATTCGAATTTTAATCTTTCGAAACTTTTATATAATCCATGAAAGTTTCGCACTGAAAGTTTCCAGTCCGTCTCGCCACCACTCCATTGATTACATTCGAAGAATATTCCAAAGTTGAAAAAACTTCCATGCAAAAACTCCCAATTAGCTTCATAGGCGGCTTTCAATATTCAACTACAATTTTGTTTCTGTGAAGCAATCAGGTCATCACTTTGCTGAATTCACCAAAGTTGAACGTGGAACCGTGATTACTTTTTCACGAGAAAAAAGGCAATTCTTTCTACTAACTCGGCGGTAGTTGGAAAACCGGCCTCATTTCAATTTTCCCGAGCTCCAGGAAGTTTTACCTCCATTTTCAAGACGAGACAGTTCAGAGTCATGACAGGCAACTGCATATAAATAAGCCATGGAGAAATGTTCTTGAGGTAGTCTATTTATTTTCGTATTTAATTATGGGAAATGTGGAAAACCCAATTAATTTTCGTCTGAATTCCTGGTAATTTCCAGTATTTCTGAAATAGAAGTTTTTTTGCTGTTCAAATCAGCATTTTTTCTCAACTATCTAGTGTAGGTATTTATTCATTATTAATATATTGACGAAATAAATTACTATCGGTAGATCGCTAGCCGTAATCTCAAAACAGGCAACCAATTTTTCTGAAATGAAGATAGTTGAAAACTTTGATATGTTGATTCCTTGCTTTCAAGTATGATCTTGAGCCAGAGAGGCATCTGATACTTGAATCTCCACCCCCTTCCACCCAGAAGAAATGCTTGAGGCTGTCGATAAAATGAATTCAAGGAAAGCACCGGGCCCGGAAAAAATGGTTCTTTAATAATAATGTTGACGAACAAAAAAAAACATTCACAAAAATGCGTTTTAATTAAAAAACAATAATCCCTTTATATTATTATTTCTATCAATGGTCAAATTATCACAATAAATGTTTAATGATGTCATAAACAATGCGTTTGTTTGTAACAACTTTTCGAACAATTAGAAATTATTTTTTCTGCAGCCGTCTCAAAAATAAAAGTTTCGGTATGATTTATCAAATCGAAAGTACCACTTTACACAAATGGTACCAAAAGTAGATATTTTCTGTACGATTTTTTTCACTTTCCAAACGATTTCTCTACTTTCGGGACGATTCTTGTTATTTTCGGGACGGTTCTTGTTACTTTCGGGACGATTTTGGGTATCTATATAGGCGGCTTTGACAATAACATGAACTTTGCATTTTATTATGACAGAGCTTGTCATGTAACATTGCTGTGTGTTTTTTCGCTTTTCAAATAAAAAAAAAACTGTTTAACAAAAAATTAAACCGACCAAATACGGAATTGAAAAGTAAAAAATAAAATAAACCTTCTTAGTCTCAATAACTAGGCACCTAAACTAATTAAGTAACTAATTTTGAGTCGGCGCTAAGCAAACAAGCAAATGAATTAGATAAGGCGTAAAATGATGGCATCGAGTTGCACGGTGACATTCTGATAAGTTTTTTGAAGTAATTCAATGATCTTCGTTGATTGTTTGTTTGGCGCCGACTCAAAATTAGTTACTTACATTAGTTTAGGAGCCTAGTTATTGAGACTAAGAAGGTTTATTTTATTTTTTACTTTTCAGTTCCGTATTTCGTCGGTTTAATTTTTTGTTAAAAAGTTGTTTTTATTTTTCAATTTTTTGTGGCTGAAATCTACTAATTACTACCTACTCGTTTTCTTTTACTCCCAAAATACTTACTTGCCCACCTTACTTCAACTATCACCAGTTAAATAATATGATTATCTATTTTTACTATATGTTGTAATATAAATTATTTTTGTTGTTCTGGTTAGTTTATTTCGTTACTTTGTATATCATTCCATCCTCTCATAGAATATAATTATTGAGACGGATGTGGAATAATGACAGTAGCGATCTGTCATTGTCAACTACATATGTGTGTGCCAATGTTCACAAGGGAAAAATCAATTATCTCCTATTTTTTCACCCGTAAGGGTGGCTAATTTCAATTGAAATCCAAATATGAGGTATACCCCATCTATTAAAGAAAGAATCATCCAAATCGAAGCACCCAGTACAAAGTTATGCCTGATAGAATCGGTTAACGGACCAGAATTCAGAGGGTGAGTGATCAATATCCTTCATTTTGCTACCCTTAGGGGTGGATTTCAATTTCAAAATTCAAATGGGACCAACTTCGAAGTACACCCTATTCACTCAAGAAAGAGTTATCGGGATCGGACGTCTTAGTAAAAAGTTATGCCTACGGCTCGTCCTGGAAAGTTCCTACTCATCCCGTAAAATATCACTTTCGGAACTTGTTACATAAATTACTATTTTTGTACACTTTTCACAAAATGTCTATTTGGATACTGAAAAGAATCCGCAAAATGCCACTTTACCGGACTAAGCCGGTAAAGTCGTCATGGCAATACGTTATCGGACTATTTTTGTTTATTCAGAAAGCTTATTATCATTACCCAAGAAACGTTTCAGGAGACGCAATAAAATATAGATTATTTGAAATTTTGTAGTGACAGCACACGTTTTCTTCGACTAATATTTGACAAATATGTCATTCATAAACAATCGCTTGCTGAATTTCTGCAAAACTTCATTATTCTATCGTATGGATGATAATTGAAAATGTAAACATGTGAGGAAATATGTGTGGCATTTCTGTTCTGTTTATTTGGAAAGGCAATACAAATAAAAACTTTTGAACATAAAATTAAACCGACGAAAAACGGAACTGCAAAGTAAAAAATAAAATAAACCTTCTTATTAGTCTTAATAACTAAGCTCCTAAACTAATGTAAGTAACTAATTTAGGTAACTCATTTTGAGTCGGCGCCAAACAAACAATCAACGAATATCATTAAGTTACTTCAAAAAATTATCAAAATGTCACCGCGCATTTCGATGCCATCATTGTACGCTTTACTTAACTCATTTGCTTGTTTGTTTGGCGCCGACTCAAAATTAGTTACTTACATTAGTTTGGGAGCTTAGTTATTAAGACTAAGAAGGTTTATTTCATTTTTTGCTTTTCAGTTCCGTTTTTCGTCGGTTGAATTTTTTGTTAAAAAATTTTTATTCAAAATATTCATTGGTCAGCTGTAAAAATGTTACAAATTAGAAAAATATTGTGAATGTTTGGAAAAGAGATTGGAACTTACCATAAAGCGTATATTTCGGTTCTTATTATCCCAAATGGTCCAATTGCTTATACTGATTTCTTTCTCAGGTGAGGTAAAATAATTTGTGGGACCTTTAAACATATTGTTTTTTTTTTGTAAAAGGCCCAGAACATAGTTTAAAAACGAACCGTTGAAAGGATTTTTATCGACTGAAAGGAGGCGAGCCCATCTTGGCAGATGTTAGATTGTGTTTTTTTTTAACATTGGTTTTTTGGTTGGATTGTCGAATGGATGTATACATTGTTCTTTGTTGGTGTGTAAAAGTGTGTTATCTTTACAGGTGGACGTTTTGAGATTGAAGTAGGTTGTAGTAACGTTTATTAATCAAATTGGTTCCTTTTGTGTCATTAATTGAGTTTTAATTTTATTTTTATATTCTATGACTTTTTCGCGTTTACGTTCGTTTTTTTTTGTTTTCAGAATTTTGGTTTCGTTAAAGTTGAATTTGTGCTTTCTGTTAGACACTCACAAAAAATAACTTCATTTTCAATCGTGGATTTTTCAATTCACAGAAAAATCTTTCTATCAATATTCAATTGAGAATGTTTCCCTTTTCAATTGTGCTTTCATGTTTTTATAGAGCAGTTTTTTTTTGGCGTATTTGTGGGACTGTATTCTTGATGCCAAGTATTGACTAGTTTGTCCTATATATACACCATTGCAGTCATTGCAAGAAACTTCGTATACTACATACTTTTTATTTTCTGGGAGTTGAGTTTTCAGTTTGCTGAAGCTATTGTTCAGAATGGTTAGATTTTTTTTTTGGGTTTTGTTTTTATTGTTTTTTTATTGGTTGTTGAAAAAAAGGTTGATTCTGTTACTGAAAATTGAGTAAGTTAATTTTAGGGGGAACTTGTTTTTTATCAATGCATTTTTGGCTTTGGTGATTGCTTTTCCTCTAAATTCTGTATCAGTTAATTCGATAGCTCTATCGGCTAACCCAATTATCACTGATTTTTTTGGGATAAGGGATGAATTTGTAACATTTTCACAGTTGATCAATGAATATTTTGAAAAAGGCATGAGCTCCTGCCAAAACGTTGATAAAAATTACCAATATGTTGTAACGACAAGTTTTTTCCGTCTGGACCTATCCCAAGAAATCCGAAATTCTGAAAATTAGAGGGTCAAAAAAAATTTACCAACTATATATATATATTTATAAATATATATATATATATATATATTTCTAGATATATATGTATATATATATATATATATATATATATATATATATATATATATATATATATATATATACATCTTTTTATATATATATATATATATATGTAACACATAGTACAGTAGTGAGTTTCTGCATGTGCCCCCCAGAGATGTCCTGATTAAATCAGGGAATCTCCCTGTGAACCAACCCCAAATTATAGGGGGTTAGTGAAGGGTCAAATATCCATAAGAAAACAACTACTTCCCTGGCTAATGCCTCGACGGACGTTGGGTGACATCACATGAATAATCGTGCAAAGTCTCTCTATTGAGAGGTTACTTTGCAAATGCTTGCTGTGAAGCAGATACATGACAACCAATGCAATTCGGGTTGACCACCTGTATACCGGTTTTGGGGTTTTTGCCCCTTATCAGTACAGGATAAGTCATGCAAACAACAAATAATGCCTGCAAGCCCAAATTGATTGATCCAAATATCTCTACTCCACTGCCATGTCTGAGGCGAGAACTATCAGGAGGGAAAGTCCGAGTGGTAGCGCCACCTCAAAAAATGGTCGTCATTTGAAAAATTACAGTCAGACACGAAAATGTAATTTTGCCAACTTGTCTTATTCCTATCTGTCATACTAATCACCAAAAGTTTGCGATTGTAATTTTCTGACATCACCTGAGGTCTTCAGATTAGTTTACGTCCGAGCATAGCACTCCAGATGCAATATTGAAAGTGACTCTGAAAAAATTAAGTGAGCATGGAAACTTCTCAAAATATCACATTCTGTTTCAGAATTGTCTCAGAAATCCAAAATTGTTACAATATACAGGGTGTTCCATTTGAAAATTCAAAACCGGAACTGATCGGAGAGTGAAAAATATGCGAAAACTCTCCTCTCCACATAGAGAGAGGGAGAGAGATTTATTAACTACGTCCATATATATAAATACATTTGTAGCAGGTACTTGAGAAAAAAAAAATTAAAGTTAAAAGTTACAAGTTAAAACGGTAAGACTAAATTTCCTACGGTTATACATCACATCACAACACAGGAATAAAATAAGGTTAACTCAGAACTCAGTCCTTGTAAACAATACAGAAAGGGGTATAAAAGTTGAATTGACAAACACATTAAAAGCTTAGATCATCCACGTTAAAATTATAGTTCAAAAAGTCCTTTACGGAGTAAAAACAGTTCATCAGTAGACAAGATTTCACTGATCTCTTGAAATTATAAAAGTTCATATTTCTTATTTCCAAAGGTAATTTATTATATAGGTTTATATTCAATGAATTTTTCTGTGATACAGAGAGTCTATATCTTGGTGTTCTCAAGAGATTTCCTGACCTTGTTTGGTGCTGATGCGTGTCAGCTGAAAGAGTAAAATCTGATATTTTTTTATGTATTTCAAGCAGAGTGGAATATATGAAAGCGGTAGGAAGAGGCATGATCTGGTGATGAATAAATAGAGCATGGCAGTGATCTCTGTAGCCCACCCCTGATATTATGCGAATAACCCTTTTTTGTAAAACAAATATTTTGTTTGAATGGGACGAATCACACCACAAGACAATTCCATAAGTGATATGACTGTGAAAAAGTCCAAAATTGCTGGCTCTTAGAGTATCTGCACCAACAAGGTTTTTCAATCTGCGAATCAAGAACGTGACGCTTGATAATTTTTTCGACAGATTTTCCACGTGGCACATCCAGTTAAGTTTGTCATCAATGGATATACCAAGTAACTTGACACTTTCCCCACCTGTTGGTGAGGAGTTGGAAGATATAATAAGATTCTGATTCTTAGCCGAATTGAGCATAAGCTTATTTGAACAGAACCACTCATTTGTCATTTGCAAGGTGAGTTTGGAAGAGTCAATCAGTTCCTCTAATTTACTATTACGATCTATCAGTGTGGTGTCAGCAAAGAGAATGCATTTTTTCGGTAATATATGATAATACAAATCATTGATATACAAAATGAATAGGAATGGTCCCAAAACAGAGCCTTGTGGAACCCCATGGACGATTTGCATTAATGCTGATCTGGCGCCTTCAACCGAAACACACTGAGATCGCCCATGCAAATAAGACCTAAAAAATTCCAATAGAAGTCCAGGAATTCCATAACAGAAAAGTTTCTGAAGTAATATATCATGGGATACACAATCAAAAGCTTTAGACAGATCACAAAGCGTTGAAAAAGAATGCTTCCCCTTCTCGAGTCCATCAACTACATTCGAAATAACTCTCAGAATAGCTCTCGTAGTTGATTTATTTTTTCTAAAGCCAAATTGCTCAGGACACAGCAAGGAGTTTGTTTCCAGGTAGGATATCAACCTTGTTTTGACCAGCGCCTCTATGATTTTCGCAATAACTGGAATTATGGAAATGGGGCGAACATTTTCTGCTAGATGGAGATTCCCTTTTTTTAGCGATGGCAAAACAACTGAAATCTTCAGTGCATCTGGATAAACTCCTAGAGATAAGCAATCATTAATTGAATTCGAAAGTGGAGAAGCAATAATATCGGCTATACCTTTAATCACCGCGCTGTTCAGTTCATAGAAATCCAGACAATTTGAATCCTTCAAATATTCAATTGTGTCCATACTTCCTCGGAAGTTACAGGAAAAAAACAGAAAGAATTTACAGATGATCTGAGCTTTTTCAAGTATTCCGTAGGTTCGTGATTCGTCTCAGGTAGCGACGAGATCAATTTTTTAGCAATATTGCTGAAATAATCATTGAATTCAGATTTCGTGATGGTGGACTCCTTTTTTTTCCATGGATTTCTGTTACACTCGAAGTTAATTAATCTCCAGGAGTCTCTGCTGATGTTCGAGGAAGTTTTCAAAAAAGTTTCATACGCTAACCTTTTTGTTTCGATGATGGAATTCCTGTTATCCTTACGTAAGAAAGTGTATGCATCCCAGGTCACCTGATCCTTGTTGACATTATGAATCAGTTTCACGTTAGAGAGTGTTTTTGACGTTTGTTAACTAATTCTTCATTGAACCAACAAACAGGCGATTTTTGTACATTGCAATCCCTGGTTATTTTCAGAGGAAATATCTTTTTTATAAGGAGATTCAAAGAATTGATAAAGTAATCAGTCACGGTGTTAGGATCCTTGATCAGAAAAATATCCCAACAAAGATTTTCGAGATCAAATCGTAACTTTTCAATGTCAGAGAGGCTGATTTTTCTCTTACAAATAATTTTTTCCACGAGTTCTATATCGGAATTATAATACATCACTTGGCCCACGTGATCTGATAAGCAGGGATCCAGTACCTGAGTATCAAATTGATCAACGTCCAAATTGGTGATTATGTTATCAATGCAAGAGGAGCTAACTGTACCGATTCTCGTGACATCAGAGATTGTATAGAAAAAATCGAATTAAACGGTTTTCTTCACATAAAGGATTCAATATAAAATTGATGAGGGCCAAGAAGCCTGAAACCGGTATGCGGATTGTTAGGTGAACACGACATAAATTAAACATAATCGAGCTTATCAGAAAGAAACATTTGCGTTCAATGTCCATTGATATTATATGGAAGTATGCATGGATTTTCAGGTGAATATCATTCAATGTTCTGCGTGGTATTTGCCAGGAAAGTAGTTGTTTTTCACCTGAGATCTACCATTTTCTGGTTCAATTTTATATTGAATCCTTTATGTGAAGAAAACCGTTTAATTCGATTTTTCTATTCATTCCACTTCACATGGCACTTATCTTTCATCAGAGATTGTGATGAGTAGATCAAACGATACCATTTATCAATACCAAATCTCATTTTCATACACCTAATATTCTAGAAGTTATTTCCTGTCTGATAGATTTGTTGTATATCAACTTATAATACACCTAGAACAGATAGTCAGATAACCCCACCTATAGTGAGAATGTGTAATATAATAATTGATGAAACAAATTGGAAATAGTATCAAAATAGTTTAATGAACGAGGGGGTACAAATTAGTTTAGGTTGTCAGGTAGTTGTTAGGTAGTTTGTAGTTTGAGACATTCTTTGTGAATGCCAAATGTAGACAATATTCAACAATAATAAACCATCTCGTGCAATCGTTGACAGGATCTGAAACCAAATAGAAATTGGGATAATTCCCTATTCCATAAAACAGTCCCATAACAGTTCGGAATGTCACGCCCTGTAATTACAGAAAAACTTTCTTTCCTACAAAACAACGTAATATTCTTAAATGAGAACTTGATAACCAGGGAAGTTCAATAGGTTTCACATGCTTGACGGAAAGAGCTGATAAGCATACGCTCGTTAAACCATACGTTGTTATTGGAAGACAATTAAAATGCACTTAAAATAATTATCAAGAAATAATCCTTGTACACCGGATTCATAAATAACTCATCTAGGAAAAATCAACGATGGTAAGCGAGATTATTGATTGTCACTTGTTTACATCACAGCGCGATATGAAGTATCATAAAAACGGATTCGATGTAATTGTACCACAGAAAAACACTATCAATTCGATATTTTATGACCGACAAATGAAATTAACTCAATTACAGCATAGATAACAGCCCGCGATTTATTCATGAGTGCATGAGAAAAACAAAGCCATCACTTTTACGACCATGATTCATCTTGACAAGAAAAACCAATTGAATGCAACCAAAACAAACTTTTATCTCATTTATAGACCACACCCGCCGAATACCGCGGTCTGAAGATCTTATAAAAGCACGAGTTTTCATATCAAAATGGTCATACAGTCTTGGAACAGTAGCCAAGTATCATAGTCGTTACTCCGGTAATATGTTTCTCTCAAAAGTGAGGTTCAGAAGTCCATCGAATCACAGTATCGTACAAAAATGATGAGAGTTCCCAATCAATGTAGTGATCGTCAGAAAACATGAAACTAAGCAACTGAAAACCAAATATTGAACGCTCCAAGTACTAGTGAACACCAGTTTTTTTCCAAAAATTGCCTTTTTTTGTCAACGCTTCCAGAACAGAGATAAGACAACGGGAGTCCGCAATTCGATAGTTCACGATCTCTTAGAAAAACCATAGCCATATCGCGCTATACTAATATACCGGGCGAATAAAATAACCAATTGACGCGGAATTAATCGAAATAAAAATAAAATCAAAACTAATTGTCGTGTAAAACCTACTCCAGTGAATAAGTGTGAAACAGGGTGAGATATGTAAGTTTTTCTATATTTATGTTTATGGCAAGCCCAACCTTTTTTTTTATTTTATGTCTGTAAAAGTATCTCCATAGTCTCAAGTTAACAAAGATCTCAAAAGAGAACTATTTCTAGCCGTTTGTGACAATTGATATCAAGATTGTTTTTAGTAAAACTATTTCGATTTTGTAGCCAACTGTAACATTAACTGCCAATAAGTTACACTCTTTTTGTCGTATGAATATTGTTTCATATTATTCGTCTATAGAACGAAGGAAATCATTGTATCAAATTTTATATAATATATATATATATATACATTCTTACTATTTTTATGAGTGCATTTTTATTATTTCTTGGTTAATTATTGGTTTTTTTCGAAATCCCTCCTGAACGGTAGTACTTCCTGGATAAACAACCCACGTTCCGGTATTGAAAGAGAGAAAATTGGTCTATGTGGACCGCTCCATAGATCAGTTCTGGTTCGACCATCTTCAGGTAGTAGATGCTCTCAATACTGTTTTTCCCAATCTAACGAAAAAGTCTGGTTTCACAGGTGTGGTGTGTTAAGTCATAACACCCTGTAGTCCTGGTCTATAACAGGAATAATTCCGAATTTTCGTCGAATCCAAACAAAAAATCCCATAACCCATAAGCAAACAGAGTTGGGCTGTACTTTCCAGCTTCCGCCTTTCCAACATGTGATGGAAAGTAAATAAAACGCCGGTATTATGGAAATTTTCGTTGAACTAGCTCGGTGATCCGTGACTTATTGAATGCAGGCCGATGGAGAGTATTGGCCAGGGATTGTTTTGCCACTGGATTACGAAAAGATATATCTGGATCGATAAAATTCAAATAGAGGGTCCCAGTGGCTCATACTTGCAGATGAAATATTGCTACAATGCTACGAGATTTATTGGCACGATATTGGGAAAACATTCATGTGAACATTAATCCCATGACACTGGGTAATCCGATGGAATATCGAAGGTAGTATTATCCTGCCAAAAATGTCTCATAGAGACCGATGAAAAATATATATACGAGAACTTATGAGATCCAAGTTGGATAGTGAAACCGCAAATCCGTATAGAACCATATACGAAATTCACTTGTGATACCACTAGAGGTTAAAAAAAATCCGGAAATAATTTAACCTGGTAATCAGTAAGAAGATTTCACACCAGATTGTGTTTGAGAATTAAATAATTTTAGAATTTATTTTTTCTTCGACAAGACACTAGCAGAACAAAGAAGGTTTTGATTGACTCAATTATTCAGTTACCATGGCAACTAGGTAAAACCTTAACCTAAAATGTACTCAAATTCCGAATCTGTCAAGCGGCACGACGTGAAAAATAAATGTTTCGCTTCGGTCAAGAAAGTAAAGAAAGTATTGTCAGGAGATTCAGCAGTTAACACCCCCGAATACTGAGAAAGACAAGTCAAGCATATGGAGGCAGTTTACAAACTTTTGCGAAGAAAAATCGTATGATTTTGATGGAGCGGATATACCTGTGGAGGAACTGGCACTTTTTCTCAAAGACTATGGGATCAACATGCGACAAACAAACTCCGAAGACTACAAGGAGAGTTAAGTAAAAGTTTTATGGAATTCCACAGCCAAGCTGGTGCAGGAATATTTTTTTAAAAGGTACAATCGCAAATTCAGTCCATTTTGTGATATAGAATTTGAAAACGCCAGAGCTGCAAAAAATGCTAAGTGTCGGAAGTTACAAACGGGCCCAGCCAAGAGAAAGACAAGTTCATCCGCATTATCAACAGACGACTTGAAAAAAATTATTGAGCTTTGTGATGAAAACACCCCGGAGGTATTGCAAAAAAATATTTCCTACATCACTGTTCATGAATTGGCCTGGAGAGGGTATGAAGGAGCTGCAGCATGCATAGAATATTCCGTGGAGGAAATTGATAATCACGGAAAACCAATAGGTCGCATTGAATATAATTCAGTTTTCTCTAAAACTACTCAAGGCGGTTCAAAAAAAATGGCTGGCAGTGAGTGGTAAGTACCAAATACTCAATGAAGAAATATGCCCAGTTAGACTTTTCAAAAAGTTAACGAGCAAGCGAGATCGCCTCATCAAAACCAACCGTTTATTTTTAACTCCCAATCCAAACTGGCAGCACCCCAACTCCAAAGGTTGGAGGAAGAACAGTCCGGCTGGACAAAATACGGTCTCTTCCTGGTTCAAATCGGCGGCATCATCAATTAGAATTGACGTCAAAATAACAAATCATTCTGCGAGAGCCACTGCTGTTTCAACTTCAGCCAAAAGAGGAATTGGTGGACAGCAATCAATTAAAAAACTTTTCCACAAAAAATTAAACCGACGAAAAAATCAACTGAAAAGCAGAAAATAAAATAAACCTTCTTAGTCTTAATGATAATTGAGCTCATAAACTAATGTGAGTAACTAATTTTGAGTCGGCGCCAAACAAACAATTATCGAAGATCATTATATTACTTTGAAGAAGTAATCAAAACGCCGCTATGCATCTCGTTGCCATGATTTTACGCTTTACCTGATCCAATTACTACTTTGTTTGGCGCCGACTCAGAATTATTTACATTAGTTTGGGAGCTCAATTATCATTGAGACTAAGAAGGTTTATTTTATTTTTTGCTTTTCAGTTGATTTTTTCGTCGGTTTAATTTTTTGTTAAAAAGGTTTTTTTTTCCATATGCGTAAAAAAATTATCATTACATTTGTTCATTGCGCTACATTTGAAAAAAAATATATAAAAGAGGAAAAATGCCCATTCCGAAAAAAGCATAACTTTATTTTGAACAAAAATAACGTTGCAACAAATTGTATTAAGTTAAACGAAAAGAATTAGACACAAAATGAAAACTTTTTAACAAAAAATCAAACCGACTGAAACTGAAAGTACAGAAAAAAATAAACCTCCTTAGTCTCAATAACTAAGCTCCTGAACTAATGTGAGTAACTAATTTTGAGTCGGCACCAAACAAACGAGCAAATTGATCAGGTAAGGCGTAAAATGATGGCATCGAGTTGCGCGGTGATATTCTGATAATTTTTTTGAGGTTATTCAATGATCTTCGTTGATAGTTCGTTTGGCGACTACTCAAAATTAGTTACTTACATTAGTTTAGGAGCTTAGTTATTGAGACTAAGAAGGTTTATTTTATTTTTTACTTTTCAGTTCGGTATTTCGTCGGTTTAATTTTCTGTTGAAAAGTTTATTTTTTCCAATTTTTTGTAGCTGAAATCTACTAATCACTACCTACTTGATTTTTTATTACTTCTAAAATACTTACTTACCTAGCTTACTTCAACTATTAACTGTTAAATAATATGAGTATCTACTTCAACTATTTATTGTTATATAATATAAATTTTTTTGAAAGTTCTGGTTAGTTGATTTCATCACTTCGTATATAATTCCTTTCTTTCATAGATTTTTACTTTTCAGTTCGGTATTTCGTCGGTTTAATTTTCTGTTGAAAAGTTTATTTTTTCCAATTTTTTGTAGCTGAAATCTACTAATCACTACCTACTTGATTTTTTATTACTTCCAAAATACTTACTTACCTAACTTACTTCAACTATTAACTGTTAAATAATATGAGTATCTACTTCAACTATTTATTGTTATATAATATAAATTTTTTTGAAAGTTCTGGTTAGTTGATTTCATCACTTCGTATATAATTCCATTCTTTCATAGAATGTAATCATTGTGACGGATGTGGGAGGATCTGTCAATGTCAACTACATATGTGTGCCAATGACCACAAGTGAAAAATCAATCATCCCCTATTTTTCTACCCATAGGGGTGGATTATTTCATTCCAAATTGGAATATGATCAACTAT
Organism: Gonioctena quinquepunctata; assembly: GCA_018342105.1. Lineage (NCBI taxonomy): Eukaryota > Metazoa > Arthropoda > Insecta > Coleoptera > Chrysomelidae > Gonioctena > Gonioctena quinquepunctata. Next base: position 164,362 of record JAFIRS010002180.1, read on the forward strand.
GAGGTATACCCTATCTAATGAAAACAGAATCATCCAAATCGGAAAACCCACTACAAATTTATGCCTGATATAATCGGTTAACGGACCAAAATATTCAGAGGGTGAACGATCAATATCCTCCATTTTGCTACCCTTAGGGATGGATTTTTTTGTTTAAATCAAAATGGGGCCAACTTCGAAGTACACCTTATCCAATGGAAAAAAAATCATCGGAATCGAACTGCTCTGTGAAAAGTTATGCGTGGTCATACATAAAAAAAATAAAAAATATACGCGCCGACTAGAGAACCTCATCGTTTTTGATTTCGTTGGTTGAAAATCACAGGACATGGAAGTATTCACTCAATAAAATCATATCTGCAGCTAGATTCTAGTCACCATCGGGCAATAATTGATGCAATGAGGTCTGTTTCAGCTTCTGTAAAGTCAAGTCATGAAGCTCTAAAGCAAGAACGAGCCACCGCTTTCAATCAACCTTCTGTCATAGTTCATAATTATTGCGTTTTTCATATAAACAATAATTAGAATAGTCAAAATGATATAAATAATTGATTATTATTATTATTTGTATATTTTGTCATTTCGTCGGTTGAAAATCACAGGACATGGAAGTATTCACTCAATAAAATCATATCTGCAGCTAGATTCGAGTCACCATCAGGAAATGATTGATGCAATGGGGTCTGTTTCAGCTTCTGTAAAGTCAAGTCAAGAAGCTCTAAAGCAAGAACGAGCCACCGCTTTCAATCAATCTTCTGTCATAGTTTATAATTATTGCGTTTTTCATATAAACAATAATTACAATAGTCAAAATGATATAAATTATTGATTATTATTATTATTTGTATATTTTGTCATTTTATAGCTACCTGAATTAAAAACTAATTTTTATTACTTTTTGACTACAACAAACAAAGAATAGTTGAGAATTCTGTATTCATTTAATTTTCATATAGGTTCATCAACAAATTTAGTATGCGTCGCAGTTTCGGCACTAATAGATTCCTAGCATATACATTATTTATCTCTACCTATTGTAGTTGCATGAAAATACCAGTTTAGAATGTAACATATTATATTCTTCTATTTTATATCAACTTTGGGTTACTACAAGTTGTAGAAAATTATAATTTTATCAAATTTTCCTAGGTTTTTATTAATTTTCTATTTGCGCTTCATTGCATAGCATTCATAACAAGCATCAGCGAACATCATAGGGGGCTGTGATCATCGTATTTTGACAGTACGAAACGTCAGCAAAAACTCGTGTTTTGTAGTAAAAAAATATTGTGCAGTCAAAACGAACGCAAACTTTTTGTTTTAAAAATGTAGCGATTTGTAAATCATGCTGTATGTGAAATATGCATAAAATTGTCTGATGTAATGATGAATCATCGTACTATGTATTATTTACCTGCATTGATGAAAGATTGTGGTTTCTATTCAAAGGAAGAGAATTTGTTTCCAATTGTTCAGGAATATTTGCTTCTAAACTACTCAAAATTGAAAGTGCTAATTGGAAAAATGGTGAATAAAATAGTGTCTAAATATTATATATATTTTATTAGACATAGATATTTAATTCATTCAATGCAAAGTTCAGATTTTTCGCCTTTAAGAAGAAAGGAGTTATCCGAAGAATATAGAAAATATTTTAACTATCTAATTGAAATGTATCAAAATTGAATGAAGAAAGAAAAACCAAAACCAAAAAATATTATTCTGTCATTAAAACGTCAAAAACATTCCGATTTAATACGCTGTTGGGTACCCAAGAGAAAAAATATTCCACTAACATACATACGTTGCCATGGTGATCTGTCAAAAAACCCAATTTGATTGGTTAAAAATTACTGGTGTGGAATTTCCATGAGTATTCAATAGATATTACAAATACATATTCCTTTAATTTCTAATGGCATTCCCTAACGTGAATCTATGATATTTTAATGTATTTTTACACATAACTCATATCCGTTTCTAACAGCGATTCCTGGGATGAATGCTATATGCTTCTATGGGGTCATGCAGTTTAAAAATAAATGAGAATGTATGAGATTTCATAGCAGTCACTTGCAGCGATCTATGGTTTTCAATTGTGGTTCTCGCACATAATACCTATATGTTTCTGATGGTGATTCCCAAAATGATTGCTATATGGTTTGTATATGTTTAAACAAGCGTGTAATGGAAGAGAGTAGGTATATGAGATTGGAGTTGGATAGTGAAACCGTAAATCCATATAGTACCATCGGTGATTTTTTTTATCAATCAAGGTGGTTCTTGGAACACTGAATTCTCTTGCAGCCTATCTAATACCCATACCGTTTCTGTTAGCCTCCAATGGTTGTTTAAGTTGATCTTGAGAATATTTTCTCTTTTTTCCTTTCCATTTTTGAGTCTGGCAAATAAAAATGAAGTTAAGGAACTACCTGCTAAAGTTCTCAAAAACTTTTACGTAGTTTATTTCTGGATGTTTTTATATTGAGTAGGTGATAACTGTAAATGAGAAAAAACTAAATTGTTAAAAAACAATATAGGTCGTTAATAGCTTTTTAACGACCACCCGGTCAGTAATAGGCAAACACATTTTTTTTATCCTTATGCCCATCACATCTCAACAATAAATGAATTGAATAAAGGATATGTGAACTTGGGATATATTAGAGTATTTTGTAAATAGGATGTTCATTATTGAATAGCCATCACAAAAATTAATGCACAATTTCTTAGATTTTGAAAAAATATAAAATATTTTTTTACGCTCTTTTAGGGGTTATTTTAAAAATTTTGGCGGTCGGTTTCGAAACTAAACAAATAATACAAATTTTAGAAAAGTTAGTTTTATGGGAAAGATGTATTTAGTTTCTGGGTTGAACTTAATTTCAAAATCTAAGGTGTTTTCCTATTACCAACCAAATGATCGGTAATAGGAATGCATTGAATTGTGATAATGATGTTAAAATATATTATCGCACGTATCTTCAGCGCCATCTGACTCAATTAATAACATCACTCTATTGGTATTTACCGACCACCTTATTTTTAGCAGCAATTTTTCAATGTTTCTTGAGCAATTGGACATATTTTTCATGCAATAAAAAGAAAAAATATATGATTTAACCTATGTTAAAGTATGTTTGATCTTACTTTTAGCCAAAATGGGTTTTGCTTCAAAAATTCAAAATTTCGAAATTAAGCTTTTTTGTTAAGAAAACGGACCTATAGTCCGCACTCGACGGCCAATAAACTTGAACTGACGAATAGCGAATAGCTAGAGCACGAGGCCGACTGACGTTAATAGTAATTGAACTTTCCAGGACGAGCCGTAGCCGAGTCCCGTAAAATCACTTCTGGGTCGTATTAAGTACAATATTCTTTCTGTTGCCGTTTTGTATGTTAAAAAGGATATCGATGTATAAAAACGTATGAACTTTATATAGACAATTACATATAACAATCACTCTTATGATTACATTACTTATGAATATTAATTACACAATTGTGACAATTACTTATATTAATATTATTAGGGATATTAACAGAAGTGGCAGCGTTGAATTCAGAATTAGACGCATCAGTAATTGTACTAGTTTTCGAAATATTAATTTCGTTACGGCCCTTTTAAATATGTGAAGCTATATGAATTTTCTATGTATCCCTCTGCTACATTGGTTGATTTCCATCCTTCTTCAAGTTGGTTATACTACCACTACTTTCAGCGAGTAAAGTGCCAGAGCTCCTGCGTAAACAGTGCCCGGTGTATTTTTTGGGATTCGGTCATTTTAGACATTCGGCAAATGTGCAGGAAATTTTTCCAAAAGTGTGAATACCAATAGGTTGTAGAGTACATTTCCCGTTTCTATATTAAACAAATAATCCACTATGTGGTGTGTCTGCTTGACGTGATGACAAATATTTTCTGTATAAAGAAATATGATTTTCTCCAATGACGACAAAGGTTATATCCATATTCGTTTTAGAATTAGGAATTTTAATCACTAACATGATTGTCTGATCTTCTATATCATCCAAATTCATTTTACAAAGCTCTTCACGACGACAAGCGCCTGCCAAACGAATTATTAATGCAACCTAAAATAAAAATAAAATTAATCATAAGGAAGAAGAGGAATTAGATTCAATTATATTACCTTTGTCATTAGGTATATATTATCCCCAGCTTCTGATGAGGAGTGATCTATTTCTTCTTTATTCAATACTTTTGATTAATTTTTTTCATTCATGGTTTATAGCCAATAGATTTTCTTTTAAGGAAAGCAATAACTTTGGGATAGCGGCTTATATTATAAATTTTTTTAATATTAATTGTGGACTCAAGCATCGAGTAATTGCTTTAAGATTTTAGATTTTTCCATCAAATATGCAAGAATCACTTGTTCATTCATGGTATGCACATTTTTATCATTGCTCCATGGCCCTCTATTGTCTATACCGGCAATAATTCATAAGTAGCCGCTTTAGCAGATTCACTAATCTCATGTGGAATCATTTCAGCCTCACTTTCACTATTGATTTCAATGGATTTGAAAAGCGAAAAAACACACCTTGATGTTACATGACAAGCGCTGTCATAATAAAATACAAAGTTCATGTTATTGTCAAAGCCGCCTACATAAATAACCAAAATCGTCCCGAAAGTAACAAGAAACGTCTCGAAAGTAACAAGAATCGTCCCGAAAGTAAAGAAATCGTTTCGAAAGTGAAAAAAGTCGTCCCGAAAATAGCTACTTTCGATTCAATAAATCATACCGAAAATTTTATTTTCAAGACGGCTTCAGAAAAATATATTATCGCACGTATCTTCAGCGCCATCTGACTCAATTAATAACATCACTCTATTGGTATTTACCGACCACCTTATTTTTAGCAGCAATTTTTCAATGTTTCTTGAGCAATTGGACATATTTTTCATGCAATAAAAAGAAAAAATATATGATTTAACCTATGTTAAAGTATGTTTGATCTTACTTTTAGCCAAAATGGGTTTTGCTTCAAAAATTCAAAATTTCGAAATTAAGCTTTTTTGTTAAGAAAACGGACCTATAGTCCGCACTCGACGGCCAATAAACTTGAACTGACGAATAGCGAATAGCTAGAGCACGAGGCCGACTGACGTTAATAGTAATTGAACTTTCCAGGACGAGCCGTAGCCGAGTCCCGTAAAATCACTTCTGGGTCGTATTAAGTACAATATTCTTTCTGTTGCCGTTTTGTATGTTAAAAAGGATATCGATGTATAAAAACGTATGAACTTTATATAGACAATTACATATAACAATCACTCTTATGATTACATTACTTATGAATATTAATTACACAATTGTGACAATTACTTATATTAATATTATTAGGGATATTAACAGAAGTGGCAGCGTTGAATTCAGAATTAGACGCATCAGTAATTGTACTAGTTTTCGAGATATTAATTTCGTTACGGCCCTTTTAAATATGTGAAGCTATATGAATTTTCTATGTATCCCTCTGCTACATTTGTTGATTTCCATCCTTCTTCAAGTTGGTTATACTACCATCACCTTCAGCGAGTAAAGTGCCAGAGCTCCTGCATAAACAGTGCCCGGTGTATTTTTTGGGATTCGGTCATTTAAGACATTCGGCAAATGTGCAGGAAATTTTTCCAAAAGTGTGAATACCAATAGGTTGTAGAGTACATTTCCCGTTTCTATATTGAACAAATAATCTACTATGTGGTGTGTCTGCTTGACGTGATGACAAATATTTTCTGTATAAAGAAATATGATTTTCTCCAATGACGACAAAGGTTATATCCATATTCGTTTTAGAATTAGGAATTTTAATCACTAACATGGTTGTCTAATCTTCTATATCATCCAAATTCATTTTACAAAGCTCTTCACGACGACAAGCGCCTGCCAAACGAATTATTAATGCAACCTAAAATAAAAATAAAATTAATCATAAGGAAGAAGAGGAATTAGATTCAATTATATTACCTTTGTCATTAGGTATATATTATCCCCAGCTTCTGATGAGGAGTGATCTATTTCTTCTTTATTCAATACTTTTGATTAATTTTTTTCATTCATGGTTTATAGCGAATAGATTTTCTTTTAAGGAAAGCAATAACTTTGGGATAGCGGCTTATATTTATAAATTTTTTTAATATTAATTGTGGACTCAAGCATCGAGTAATTGCTTTAAGATTTTAGATTTTTTCCATCAAATATGCAAGAATCACTTGTTCATTCATGGTATGCACATTTTTATCATTGCTCCATGGCCCTCTATTGTCTATACCGGCAATAATTCATAAGTAGCCGCTTTAGCAGATTCACTAATCTCATGTGGAATCATTTCAGCCTCACTTTCACTATTGATTTCAATGGATTTGAAAAGCGAAAAACACACCTTGATGTTACATGACAAGCCTGTCATAATAAAATACAAAGTTCATGTTATTGTCAAAGCCGCCTACATAAATAACCAAAATCGTCCGAAAGTAACAAGAAACGTCTCGAAAGTAACAAGAATCGTCCCGAAAGTAAAGAAATCGTTTCGAAAGTGAAAAAAGTCGTCCCGAAAATAGCTACTTTCGATTCAATAAATCATACCGAAAATTTTATTTTCAAGACGGCTTCAGAAAAATATATTATCGCACGTATCTTCAGCGCCATCTGACTCAATTAATAACATCACTCTATTGGTATTTACCGACCACCTTATTTTTAGCAGCAATTTTTCAATGTTTCTTGAGCAATTGGACATATTTTTCATGCAATAAAAAGAAAAAATATATGATTTAACCTATGTTAAAGTATGTTTGATCTTACTTTTAGCCAAAATGGGTTTTGCTTCAAAAATTCAAAATTTCGAAATTAAGCTTTTTTGTTAAGAAAACGGACCTATAGTCCGCACTCGACGGCCAATAAACTTGAACTGACGAATAGCGAATAGCTAGAGCACGAGGCCGACTGACGTTAATAGTAATTGAACTTTCCAGGACGAGCCGTAGCCGAGTCCCGTAAAATCACTTCTGGGTCGTATTAAGTACAATATTCTTTCTGTTGCCGTTTTGTATGTTAAAAAGGATATCGATGTATAAAAACGTATGAACTTTATATAGACAATTACATATAACAATCACTCTTATGATTACATTACTTATGAATATTAATTACACAATTGTGACAATTACTTATATTAATATTATTAGGGATATTAACAGAAGTGGCAGCGTTGAATTCAGAATTAGACGCATCAGTAATTGTACTAGTTTTCGAGATATTAATTTCGTTACGGCCCTTTTAAATATGTGAAGCTATATGAATTTTCTATGTATCCCTCTGCTACATTTGTTGATTTCCATCCTTCTTCAAGTTGGTTATACTACCATCACCTTCAGCGAGTAAAGTGCCAGAGCTCCTGCATAAACAGTGCCCGGTGTATTTTTTGGGATTCGGTCATTTAAGACATTCGGCAAATGTGCAGGAAATTTTTCCAAAAGTGTGAATACCAATAGGTTGTAGAGTACATTTCCCGTTTCTATATTGAACAAATAATCTACTATGTGGTGTGTCTGCTTGACGTGATGACAAATATTTTCTGTATAAAGAAATATGATTTTCTCCAATGACGACAAAGGTTATATCCATATTCGTTTTAGAATTAGGAATTTTAATCACTAACATGGTTGTCTAATCTTCTATATCATCCAAATTCATTTTACAAAGCTCTTCACGACGACAAGCGCCTGCCAAACGAATTATTAATGCAACCTAAAATAAAAATAAAATTAATCATAAGGAAGAAGAGGAATTAGATTCAATTATATTACCTTGTCATTAGGTATATATTATCCCCAGCTTCTGATAGAAGTGATCTATTTCTAAAATATCTTATTATAAGTTTTTTTAATATTAATTGTGACTCAAGCATCGTTTGGTTTCCAATTTTTTTTAAGGAAGGGTTTTTTTTTTTAATATTAATTGTGGACTCAAGCATCGAGTAATTTCTTTAAGATTTTAGATTTTTCCATCAAATATGCAAGAATCACTTGTTCATTCATGGTATGCACATTTTTATCATTGCTCCATGGCCCTCTATTGTCTATACCGGCAATAATTCATAAGTAGCCGCTTTAGCAGATTCACTAATCTCATGTGGAATCATTTCAGCCTCACTTTCACTATTGATTTCAATGGATTTGAAAAGCGAAAAAACACACCTTGATGTTACATGACAAGCGCTGTCATAATAAAATACAAAGTTCATGTTATTGTCAAAGCCGCCTACATAAATAACCAAAATCGTCCCGAAAGTAACAAGAAACGTCCCGAAAGTAACAAGAATCGTCCCGAAAGTAAAGAAATCGTTTCGAAAGTGAAAAAAGTCGTCCCGAAAATAGCTACTTTCGATTCAATAAATCATACCGAAAATTTTATTTTCAAGACGGCTTCAGAAAAATATATTATCGCACGTATCTTCAGCGCCATCTGACTCAATTAATAACATCACTCTATTGGTATTTACCGACCACCTTATTTTTAGCAGCAATTTTTCAATGTTTCTTGAGCAATTGGACATATTTTTCATGCAATAAAAAGAAAAATATATGATTTAACCTATGTTAAAGTATGTTTGATCTTACTTTTAGCCAAAATGGGTTTTGCTTCAAAAATTCAAAATTTCGAAATTAAGCTTTTTTGTTAAGAAAACGGACCTATAGTCTGCACTCGACGGCCAATAAACTTGAACTGACGAATAGCGAATAGCTAGAGCACGAGGCCGACTGACGTTAATAGTAATTGAACTTTCCAGGACGAGCCGTAGCCGAGTCCCGTAAAATCACTTCTGGGTCGTATTAAGTACAATATTCTTTCTGTTGCCGTTTTGTATGTTAAAAAGGATATCGATGTATAAAAACGTATGAACTTTATATAGACAATTACATATAACAATCACTCTTATGATTACATTACTTATGAATATTAATTACACAATTGTGACAATTACTTATATTAATATTATTAGGGATATTAACAGAAGTGGCAGCGTTGAATTCAGAATTAGACGCATCAGTAATTGTACTAGTTTTCGAGATATTAATTTCGTTACGGCCCTTTTAAATATGTGAAGCTATATGAATTTTCTATGTATCCCTCTGCTACATTTGTTGATTTCCATCCTTCTTCAAGTTGGTTATACTACCATCACCTTCAGCGAGTAAAGTGCCAGAGCTCCTGCATAAACAGTGCCCGGTGTATTTTTTGGGATTCGGTCATTTAAGACATTCGGCAAATGTGCAGGAAATTTTTCCAAAAGTGTGAATACCAATAGGTTGTAGAGTACATTTCCCGTTTCTATATTAAACAAATAATCCACTATGTGGTGTGTCTGCTTGACGTGATGACAAATATTTTCTGTATAAAGAAATATGATTTTCTCCAATGACGACAAAGGTTATATCCATATTCGTTTTAGAATTAGGAATTTTAATCACTAACATGGTTGTCTAATCTTCTATATCATCCAAATTCATTTTACAAAGCTCTTCACGACGACAAGCGCCTGCCAAACGAATTATTAATGCAACCTAAAATAAAAATAAAATTAATCATAAGGAAGAAGAGGAATTAGATTCAATTATATTACCTTTGTCATTAGGTATATATTATCCCCAGCTTCTGATGAGAAGTGATCTATTTCTTCTTTATTCAATACTTTTGATTCATTTGGTTTATAGCCAATAGATTTTATTTTAAGGAAATCAATAACTTTGGGATAGCGGCTTATATCTATATTTTTTTTTTAATATTAATTGTGGACTCAAGCATCGAGTAATTTCTTTAAGATTTTAGATTTTTCCATCAAATATGCAAGAATCACTTGTTCATTCATGGTATGCACATTTTTATCATTGCTCCATGGCCCTCTATTGTCTATACCGGCAATAATTCATAAGTAGCCGCTTTAGCAGATTCACTAATCTCATGTGGAATCATTTCAGCCTCACTTTCACTATTGATTTCAATGGATTTAAAAAGCGAAAAAACACACCTTGATGTTACATGACAAGCGCTGTCATAATAAAATACAAAGTTCATGTTATTGTCAAAGCCGCCTACATAAATAACCAAAATCGTCCCGAAAGTAACAAGAAACGTCTCGAAAGTAACAAGAATCGTCCCGAAAGTAAAGAAATCGTTTCGAAAGTGAAAAAGTCGTCCGAAAATAGCTACTTTCGATTCAATAAATCATACCGAAAATTTTATTTTCAAGACGGCTTCAGAAAAATATATTATCGCACGTATCTTCAGCGCCATCTGACTCAATTAATAACATCACTCTATTGGTATTTACCGACCACCTTATTTTTTAGCAGCAATTTTTCAATGTTTCTTGAGCAATTGGACATATTTTTCATGCAATAAAAAGAAAAAATATATGATTTAACCTATGTTAAAGTATGTTTGATCTTACTTTTAGCCAAAATGGGTTTTGCTTCAAAAATTCAAAATTTCGAAATTAAGCTTTTTTGTTAAGAAAACGGACCTATAGTCCGCACTCGACGGCCAATAAACTTGAACTGACGAATAGCGAATAGCTAGAGCACGAGGCCGACTGACGTTAATAGTAATTGAACTTTCCAATCATCGAATTATATACAATTACATATAACAATCACCTTTTTGCCAGCCCGTAAAATCACTTCTGGGTCGTATTAAGTACAATATTCTTTCTGTTGCCGTTTTGTATGTTAAAAAGGATATCGATGTATAAAAACGTATGAACTTTATATAGACAATTACATATAACAATCACCCTTATGATTACATTACTTATGAATATTAATTACACAATTGTGACAATTACTTATATTAATATTATTAGGGATATTAACAGAAGTGGCAGCGTTGAATTCAGAATTAGACGCATCAGTAATTGTACTAGTTTTCGAGATATTAATTTCGTTACGGCCCTTTTAAATATGTGAAGCTATATGAATTTTCTATGTATCCCTCTGCTACATTTGTTGATTTCCATCCTTCTTCAAGTTGGTTATACTACCATCACCTTCAGCGAGTAAAGTGCCAGAGCTCCTGCATAAACAGTGCCCGGTGTATTTTTTGGGATTCGGTCATTTAAGACATTCGGCAAATGTGCAGGAAATTTTTCCAAAAGTGTGAATACCAATAGGTTGTAGAGTACATTTCCCGTTTCTATATTGAACAAATAATCTACTATGTGGTGTGTCTGCTTGACGTGATGACAAATATTTTCTGTATAAAGAAATATGATTTTCTCCAATGACGACAAAGGTTATATCCATATTCGTTTTAGAATTAGGAATTTTAATCACTAACATGGTTGTCTAATCTTCTATATCATCCAAATTCATTTTACAAAGCTCTTCACGACGACAAGCGCCTGCCAAACGAATTATTAATGCAACCTAAAATAAAAATAAAATTAATCATAAGGAAGAAGAGGAATTAGATTCAATTATATTACCTTTGTCATTAGGTATATATTATCCCCAGCTTCTGATGAGAAGTGATCTATTTCTTCTTTATTCAATACTTTTGATTCATTTGGTTTATAGCCAATAGATTTTATTTTAAGGAAATCAATAACTTTGGGATAGCGGCTTATATCTATATTTTTTTTTTAATATTAATTGTGGACTCAAGCATCGAGTAATTTCTTTAAGATTTTAGATTTTTCCATCAAATATGCAAGAATCACTTGTTCATTCATGGTATGCACATTTTTATCATTGCTCCATGGCCCTCTATTGTCTATACCGGCAATAATTCATAAGTAGCCGCTTTAGCAGATTCACTAATCTCATGTGGAATCATTTCAGCCTCACTTTCACTATTGATTTCAATGGATTTGAAAAGCGAAAAAACACACCTTGATGTTACATGACAAGCGCTGTCATAATAAAATACAAAGTTCATGTTATTGTCAAAGCCGCCTACATAAATAACCAAAATCGTCCCGAAAGTAACAAGAAACGTCCCGAAAGTAACAAGAATCGTCCCGAAAGTAAAGAAATCGTTTCGAAAGTGAAAAAAGTCGTCCCGAAAATAGCTACTTTCGATTCAATAAATCATACCGAAAATTTTATTTTCAAGACGGCTTCAGAAAAATATATTATCGCACGTATCTTCAGCGCCATCTGACTCAATTAATAACATCACTCTATTGGTATTTACCGACCACCTTATTTTTAGCAGCAATTTTTCAATGTTTCTTGAGCAATTGGACATATTTTTCATGCAATAAAAAGAAAAAATATATGATTTAACCTATGTTAAAGTATGTTTGATCTTACTTTTAGCCAAAATGGGTTTTGCTTCAAAAATTCAAAATTTCGAAATTAAGCTTTTTTGTTAAGAAAACGGACCTATAGTCTGCACTCGACGGCCAATAAACTTGAACTGACGAATAGCGAATAGCTAGAGCACGAGGCCGACTGACGTTAATAGTAATTGAACTTTCCAGGACGAGCCGTAGCCGAGTCCCGTAAAATCACTTCTGGGTCGTATTAAGTACAATATTCTTTCTGTTGCCGTTTTGTATGTTAAAAAGGATATCGATGTATAAAAACGTATGAACTTTATATAGACAATTACATATAACAATCACTCTTATGATTACATTACTTATGAATATTAATTACACAATTGTGACAATTACTTATATTAATATTATTAGGGATATTAACAGAAGTGGCAGCGTTGAATTCAGAATTAGACGCATCAGTAATTGTACTAGTTTTCGAGATATTAATTTCGTTACGGCCCTTTTAAATATGTGAAGCTATATGAATTTTCTATGTATCCCTCTGCTACATTTGTTGATTTCCATCCTTCTTCAAGTTGGTTATACTACCATCACCTTCAGCGAGTAAAGTGCCAGAGCTCCTGCATAAACAGTGCCCGGTGTATTTTTTGGGATTCGGTCATTTAAGACATTCGGCAAATGTGCAGGAAATTTTTCCAAAAGTGTGAATACCAATAGGTTGTAGAGTACATTTCCCGTTTCTATATTAAACAAATAATCCACTATGTGGTGTGTCTGCTTGACGTGATGACAAATATTTTCTGTATAAAGAAATATGATTTTCTCCAATGACGACAAAGGTTATATCCATATTCGTTTTAGAATTAGGAATTTTAATCACTAACATGGTTGTCTAATCTTCTATATCATCCAAATTCATTTTACAAAGCTCTTCACGACGACAAGCGCCTGCCAAACGAATTATTAATGCAACCTAAAATAAAAATAAAATTAATCATAAGGAAGAAGAGGAATTAGATTCAATTATATTACCTTTGTCATTAGGTATATATTATCCCCAGCTTCTGATGAGAAGTGATCTATTTCTTCTTTATTCAATACTTTTGATTCATTTGGTTTATAGCCAATAGATTTTATTTTAAGGAAATCAATAACTTTGGGATAGCGGCTTATATCTATATTTTTTTTTTAATATTAATTGTGGACTCAAGCATCGAGTAATTTCTTTAAGATTTTAGATTTTTCCATCAAATATGCAAGAATCACTTGTTCATTCATGGTATGCACATTTTTATCATTGCTCCATGGCCCTCTATTGTCTATACCGGCAATAATTCATAAGTAGCCGCTTTAGCAGATTCACTAATCTCATATGGAATCATTTCAGCCTCACTTTCACTATTGATTTCAATGGATTTAAAAAGCGAAAAAACACACCTTGATGTTACATGACAAGCGCTGTCATAATAAAATACAAAGTTCATGTTATTGTCAAAGCCGCCTACATAAATAACCAAAATCGTCCCGAAAGTAACAAGAAACGTCTCGAAAGTAACAAGAATCGTCCCGAAAGTAAAGAAATCGTTTCGAAAGTGAAAAAAGTCGTCCCGAAAATAGCTACTTTCGATTCAATAAATCATACCGAAAATTTTATTTTCAAGACGGCTTCAGAAAAATATATTATCGCACGTATCTTCAGCGCCATCTGACTCAACTAATAACATTACTCTATTGGTATTTCCTTCTTTATTCCAATTTCAAATGGTAAAAACGCTAGCAGTTGGCAATAGGTGGAGGGTCGGCGAAGGTACATACCGGGGGATTCTCCAATGTGGCTCACCCCTATAACTTTTTTATTATTGAAGGTAGAAAAACGAAATTTGAGGGGTTGTGTTTTATAGTTCAATTCACATGTTTTTACATATTTACTTGCTTTGCCGTACTTACGGTTTGACCGGAAATGACCCTAACTTTCGATTTTTAAATGGGACATCCTATATATTTTCACTTATTTCGATCGAGAATGACATTCTTAATCCAACAACACCACACTTGTCAATATTTGATAAATAAAGTCATTTTTATTCCAATATTTATTTTTTGATCTAGAATGCCATGGATCGTGTAAATCGCTCCATTCTTGATCAAGTAATATAGGAAAAAACGACTTTGAGGCTTATGACTTCCCAATCGTTTCAAGAATTATTCAAAAGTCGCAAATTAGTCCATTGAGGTTCTAAATTTTCAAAATGACCTCCTCCTTGATCACGGCAAAGTCCAACTTTTTCAATTGTAGCGCGCACCACATTGATTAGCTGTTCCGCAGTGATGTTCTGGAATGCCACCCTTACTTTATACTCCAGTTCTTCACGATGCTGTGTTATACACCTGATACTTAATTGTTCTCCAGATAAAAAAATCTAGCAGAGTAAGATCTTGTGATCTAGAATATGAAAAATAATTAATACAGTATGAAAAAATATGGCAAGTCTTCAATGAAATCATTGATTTGTTTTCTAAGGAACTGTAGATATCTTTTCGCAGTTGTCCGTCGTAAATTATTGGCCTCAAAAGTGTTCCTCCGATAATACCCATCCAGCAATTGAAACCAAATCGCCCTTGAAAATTTCCTTCTTGCATCAGATGTAAATTTTTATGAGACCAGTACCTTTTATTATTCCCATTGAACAGACCCAAGTTGGTGAATCGAGTTTCATCTGGATAAATAATTTTTGATGGAAAACGTACATCTCTGTATTTAGTCAAAGTACAGTTGCAATAAGTTAATCTTCGGTTGTGGTCGTTATCATAAAAATGTTGGTGTAGTTGGTACTTGAATGATCGATAATTATATTTGTGAAGAATTCTCCAAACGTACGAATACTTTATATCACATTCAGAAACAAGTTGGTGAATTGACACCGTACAATACACTTCAACATAGGCCAACACGTTTACTTCTTTTTTAACCGACGAAACCAAAAAGGAGGAGCTTCTCTATTCGACCCGTATATTTTATGTTTTTCCATCATATTTTTTTATGTATGATCACGCATAACTTTTTATTGAGGCGTCCGATTCCCATAATTCTTTTTTCAGTGGATAGGGTGTACTTCGAATTTGGTCCCATTTGGATTTAAAAGATGAAATTCACCCCTAAAGGTAGCGAAATGAAGGATATTGATCACTCACCCTCTGAATTCTAGTCCGTTAACCGATTCTATCAGGCATAACTTTGTACTGGGTTCTTCGATGTGGATGATTCTTTTTTTAATAGATAGGGTATACCTTATAATTGGATTTCGATAGGAATTAGCCACCCTCACGGGTAGAAAAATAGGGGATAATTGATTTTTCACTAGTGAACACTGGCACACACATACGTAGTTGACAATGACAGATCGCTACTGACATTATTCTTGTTCCGTCAAAATCAG
Source organism: Gonioctena quinquepunctata (assembly GCA_018342105.1). Lineage (NCBI taxonomy): Eukaryota > Metazoa > Arthropoda > Insecta > Coleoptera > Chrysomelidae > Gonioctena > Gonioctena quinquepunctata. The sequence goes on from JAFIRS010002180.1 coordinate 180,114, forward strand.
TATATTTCATGAGAGGATGGAATGATATACAAAGTAATGAAATAAACTAACAGAACAGAAATAATTTATATTACAACAAATAGTAAAAGAAAATAATCATACAACTGGTAATAGTTGAAGTAAGGTGGGTAAGTAAGTATTTTGGAAGTAATCAAAAAACAAGTAGGTAGTAATTGGTAGATTTTAGCCACAAAAAATTGAAAAATAAAAAAAATTTAACAAAAAATTAAACCGACTAAATACGGAACTGAAAAGTAAAAAATAAAAACTTTTTAACAAAGAATCAAACCGACGAAAAAATCAACTGAAAAGCAAAAAATAAAATAAACCTTCTTAGTCTAAATGATAATTGAACTCCTAAACTAATGTGAGTAACTGATTTTGAGTCGGCGCCAAACAAACTAGCAATTGAATTAGGTGAAGCGTAGATGCACGGCTGCGTTTTGATGACTTCTTTCATAGATAATGATCTTCGATAAATGTTTGTTTGGCGCCGACTCAAAATCAGTTACTTACATTAGTTTAGGAGCTCAATTATCATTTAGACTAAGAAGGTTTATTTTATTTTTTGATTTTCAGTTGATTTTTTCGTCTGTTTAATTCTTTGTTAAAAAGTTTTCATCTTCACTGAGGATGAAGTTATTGGCATTTTCTTCTGATTCCCTTCGCATTTTCCATTCCAGTTTTGGAATATGATGCCGAGTGGGATGGCGACGATTAGGGTATCTCTGAGCATAAATTCGAGCTGCATCAGTTGCATTCTTTTTTGCTTCTCCGTAAATTAGCAACATGTCAATTTTCTCGTTTCAAGTATAATTTTCCATAACAGATTATAAACTACGCAACAAATACATTTTTAAAAGTGACAGTATATTCATTAGCCTATTTGTTTAGGTAGTCCTAGCAACAGCTTCAATTGTTTGTCACGGATAACTAGAATAACAGGACTAAGTGCATAAGTGAATCGAATACGTATTATTTGTTAATAGGTATTATCGCTTCTTGCAATTATTCAGAAAAATAGTGAAAATGAAGTGAAAGTGTGTGGTATCAAATTATTCGTAAGAAAATGATCTTTTACAAAAAGCCGACGAGTCATCTCCTTTCCATTTGAAAAAATCAAGTTAACTGGAAAAATTCATATTTGCGACATTTAACCAATTCTTAAAACGACTGTGAAGTCATAAGCCTCAAAGTCATATTTTTTCCATGTTACTTGATCAAGAATGAAACAATTTACACGATCCATGGCATTCTAGATGGAAAAATAAAAATTGGTATAAAAGTGACTTTATTTGTCAAATATCGACAAGTGAGGTGTTGCTGGATTTAGAATGTCATTCTCGATCGAAATAGGTAAAAATATCTAGGATGTCCTTTGAAAAATCGAAAGTTGGGGTAATTTCCGGTAAAACCGGAAGTATGGCAAAACAAGTAAATATGTCAAAATATTTAAATTGAACTATAATACACAACCCCCAAATTTCGTTTTTCTATCTTCAATAATAAAAAAGTTATAGCGGTGAGCTACCTTAGAGAATCACCCGGTATACCTTTAATCAATATTATCATCATCTTGATTGATCGCACCACGCTTGTATACAGCCATGGATGGGGTCGTCTCTGGGCATTCATTTCTATTCTACCTGCGCATCCTTGGCCATATTTTCTTGCATTAGACAATTTCCTCGGTAAATTATCCGCCAGGGTTCACAAAGAGAATTTGTGTTCCATCCCGTTTTCCATGATCGCACATTTTGAAGCTATACTCAATCTGTGTCAAATTCAAATAAAAAAATCCTTAATGCAGACGTGAAAAGAATTGCTATCCACTCTTTTTTTTTCCAACGTGTGATGGAAAGAAAATAGGACACCAGCAATATGGAAATTTTTATTGAACCAGCCAGTGATCCGTGACATATTCTATACAGACCAGTTCAAAGCATCGTCTGAGGATTGCTTTGTTTGAGTTTAAAAAAAAAAGTTATTAGGGAGACGGCGAGAATGAAAATATTGAGTGAATGAACTAGTTCGTCAGGGACAGAGCACGACTCCATGAATTATTAAAATACATTATAGCTCGTCTAGGTAGTGGTAGTTTTGGAGGCTGAGGAATACATGACAAAATACAGCTTAAAAAAATCAGTGAATGATAATAGGCGAAATTACAAACTGGTAATTTTTTTTTATTGACTCGGCCGTTACTTGATGAAATCCATGGTAATTTTAAATCACAACACACACCATTATATTTCCACAGAATTTAATTGAATTCACAACGTTTCGCTAGCACAGTAGCTTCTTCAGGTGAATGTACAATAAACTCAATATACAATGGCCAACAGTTTTATACCTACTACTCAAGGTCATTATCGGTAATTACCTCTAACGAGGTAAGCACCGGCAATAATCTCCCAAAACAAGAAATATTTTCTCAATGATAATAATTACAAAGGGTTTGATCTAGGAAAACAAATTAAAAAGTGGTGAATTATTCGAATTAAATTGGTCGTTTAGTAATAAGTTCGAATTTTTCAACCTGTAATCACACAAAATGATTTTTTATGGTATTAAATAATAATTTAAAAATTTGGCAAAATTATGGTGTCATCAAAACACTTGAAAGAATAAAGCCCCGTTGGAAAAAATAATTATGTCGATTTTTCAAAAAGTTATACGATTGTTAATGAACTAATTTTTATCCAATCTCTAATTTTTTTGCTTCTTAGAGCCCTTTTTGTATACATACTCAACAAGATCACGTGATAAAAGTTTATTAAAGTTGTATATTTTGTTTGTTATAATTTTTTTAAATGAACAAAAAATTAAATATTTGAAAAATGTTGTTAAAAAATGTTTGTTGACAATTGTTATTATACACTTGTTTCTGCATCTAAAAATGGCAATAATTAACGTAGGAATAAAAATGTTGACGTTATTTGCTAGGAAATTGTTTATAAACAAATAGGCAAGTATATTTAAAAAAAAAATATTTCTTACCATTTAATTGTCAAAACAAAATGATGATTTAAAAAAAACAAAAACATTGAATAAATTTTTTAATTGTTTATAATCTTTTTTTTATATTTTGTATGTTTGAATAATTCATTAAGGAATTTTTTGTCTTTTGAAATCATAATTGGCATTTCTGTATAGGTTAACAAAAATAATTATAATTTCATCAATATATTCATTATTTATAAAGTTAACATTTGTTATAATAATTATAATCCTCCGTTAATTTTTTTTCTGGAAGTAAAAAAAATCACAAAAATAGCCATATATAACAAAGTTCTGAAAAATATTGTCTTTGATTTTTTATAACATCTTTAAATATTACACGATACCAAAATCAAAGAGGCCTCTTAATTTTTCAAATAACAAACAGATATAACTTTTAAATTATAAGAGATGCGATAATGGACATTCCGGAAATGTTTGTTGAGGATCAATCAATCTTTGAAATGGATAAAAATCCAACTTTGTTTCTATTGCTAATCATCTGTTACACGCATTTGATTATAAAAATTCGATTTTTTTTTACATTTTCGTATTTTTTTGACTTATAACTTGTTAAAAAATGAAAATACAGCTGTGAACCAGACAATTTTGTTAAGTGATAAAATATCTGCCAAATAACCTTTACATCATACCCATATCTCTCATAGTTTGAATTAAAAACGAATTTTAATTAATATTTATCTAACTCGTGTTCCGTTATATACGATATTTCATTTTATATTACAGCACCCATTTATATTTAGCAATATCTTCACTAACTATTTATTGTAATAAATATAAGTAAATTTAAACATTTAGAAGATACATCAGAGAAAACTTAAAAAAATTGAGTAAAATTCCATAATTTATTAAAAAATTAATTTTTTTAAAAAAAATTCCTAATTTATTACAATAAATAGAAAGTAAAGATTTTGCTAAATATAAACGAATGCTGTAATATAAAATGAAATATCGTATATAACGAGTTAGATAAATATTAATTAAAATACGTTTATAATTTAAACTATAAGAGATATGGGACTGATGTAAAGGTTATTAGGCAGATATTTCATCACTTAACAAAATTGTTTGGTTCACAGCTCTATTTTCATTTTTTAACTTATAAGTCAAAAAAAAACGAATATGTGAAAAAAACACGAATTTTTATAAACAAATGCATGTTACAGCTGATTAGCAAAAGTTACATACTTCAATTTCATTTCATTTCAAAGATTGATTAATCCTTCACAAAAATGTCCTTGGTGTCCATTATCGTATCTCTCATAATTTAAAAGTTATATCTATTTGTTACATGGAAAATTAAGAGGCCACTTTGATTTCGGTATCGTGTAATATTTAAAAATGTTATAGGTATACGGCTGTTTTTGTGATTTTTTTTTCTTCCAGGAAAAAAAATAAACCGAGAATCACAAATTGTTTATAACAAATTGTTAACTTAATAAACAATGAATTTATTGATGAAATTTTTTTTGTTAACCCATGGAAAAATGCCAATTATGATTTTTAGAGAGAAAAAAATTTCTTTATTAGAGGAAAGTGACCAAATATGGAATAGTATCCATAATATGGAATACCCCCATTTTTCTCAAATGCAAACTCACACACGCAATAAACAGTGATTTTCTGTCTCTTTCTACTCCCATTTACGCGTACAAGTTGTAGCATGTCAGTCGAGCCAGCCCTTTCGTCGTAGTGACAGTGTTTTGTTTTATCGCTGCCGCATAACTTTCTAAGGTACGTAAAGAATAATTATTTTTCGTACAGAAAGTGCACACAGTATTGTTTTCATAACTTTTAGAGACCCTTTAGATGTTCTTTAGTATGTTTTAGCGGTATTAGATAGTATTACTTTCTGAAATATGAATATGTGAATATCAGTTTGAAATAGTTGGAAAATCCAAATATGGACGGATCACAGTGTCCAATTATGGACTATTCCATAATTGGACACTGTGACGTATCAGCTGACTTGATGACTTTGTTAATTATTTTTTTTTTCGGGTTTTATCAGAATGGTGGGCGTCAATTGGAAAACGAAGCGAAAAGAATGGAATTCAGAGCATATGGCAGAAGCTATAAAATTAGTACGAGAAAAAAAAATGGGTTATTTGAAAGCTGCAAAACACTTCGTTGTGCCAAGATCTACCTTGTTTTGTTTATGTCAGAAAAACGAATTTTCTCCAGAAGAAGCCGCAGCTACTACACTCGGAAGGAAAACTGTCTTGGGGACAACCCTTGAAAATCTTTTGGTAGACTACATTTTGACGATGGAGAGCAAATTTCATGGCCAGTTTAAGAATACCTGAGACAAGATACAAATATTGAACCTGTACCCTCAACTTCCGGACTATCTCGCAGTGATTTAGGATTAGTGTCTCCGTATGACATCAGTCCCGTACCAAACAAGAAAAGGAAACCTTCTAATAGAGGAAGAAAAGCATCTGTTGCAGCAGTCATCACGTCGTCACCGTATAAGAATGACCTTATAGACAAAAACAGGAAAAAAGAAGAAAAAGAAAATAAATTAGCAGAAAACAAGAATAAAAAACAGAATGAGAAGAAATCAAAAGGAAAAAAATCAAAAGAAAAGACTAAGCCCATGTCTGATTCAGATGATGAGGAGGTGATGCTGTTTGATACAGACAGCGAACCCGATGCCTTGATAGGATGTACAGCTCCAGACTCTGAAGATTCGGAGTGTATTTTCTTTGGTATGCTGTTTTCGAATGACACTCATGGGGAAACATGGATCAAGTGCCTCATGTGTGGGCTCTGGGCACATAATGATTGCGCTGGGCCAGAGTTTGATACCTGGATTTGCGATTTTTGTAAATAATTTGTGTTCATTTCTTTATTATACCAAAGTTTTCAAAGAGTCTCTTATAAGTTAAGGTTAATTTTTCATAGTGATTATAGTATTCCATATTTGGGGTACCTATTCCATATATAGGTACCTTTATCGTTATTTAGTTTTTGAATTTTTTTTTACCTCAAACTGAACAAAATAATCTAAAATTGTTACAAACTTAAGTGCAAATATATGATTGTTAATAATTACCACAAAAAGTATTTTATTTATAAAATTTGTGAAAGTTATGCCTGAAAATCAAAATGGTATTCCATATTTGGTCACTTTCCTCTGATTATTTGAACATACAAAATATAAAAAAACGATTATGAACAATTCATGTTCATGTTCATTTAAAAAAATTATAACAAACAAAATATAAATCTTTAATAAATTTTCATCACGTGATCTTGTTGAGTATGTATATAAGAAGGGCTCAAGGAAACAAGAAATTTTTAGGTCAAATATTTAAACTTTTTGTCGACTTTTATAAAAACAGAGATTGGATAAAAATTAGTTAAATAACAATCGTATAACTTTTTGAAAAATCAACTTAATTTTTTTTTCAACGGCGCTTTTTTCTTTCAATTGTTCTGATGACACCATGACTTTGTCAAATTTTTAAATTGATATTTTATACTAAAAAAAAAAAGTGTGTTATACTGTCTCCAGCGGTGTTGCGCTCATTCCGTAACGGCCGCGCGGAGACCTATTTTCGTCGTTGAATAAAAATTATAAATAATGGAGATAGAAATATCCTGTCACTCGCGGAACAAAGAGGAACATATTTATTGATATTAATTATGCTCTTCGGGTTTTACGACGAAAAAGGTACCGAAATTCATTCATAAACGAGCGTGGAAAACATAACCCACTCTTTGTTTGTGCACATTAAAAAAAGCCATAACGATAATCTCAATTTCAGCGTGAGTAATACAGGGTGATTCACGACGAATTGTACATACTCCAACCATGAGTACTATGGACCAAGGCCATTTCACATCTGGTATTAAAAAATGCCTAGTAGCGTTTTTGACGGATATACAGGGTAATATTTGAAAATATGTGAATAATTCTTCGTTAAATATCTCTAAAAGTAACGAACACAGACATATGAAATTTGTCACACTGAGTATGCTCCCTGAGCTCAATAAAATAGGTTTTTTAATTTCAGGTCTGGACTTATTTTTTTTTTAGATTTTCATTGGTTTTTGAAAAACAACACCCTGTTAGCCAGATCAGACAATTTTTCTTTGTCTCACTCTGAAGCTTAAGGACACTAAGCAACATGTGAAAAAAATTGAACGCGGAAGTTTTTGTTTTCTGCAGAAAAAAATTAAACTTTTACAAATAGTATAATATTAATGGATTCACGTTGAAAAAAGAAACATTTTCAATTTCAGATTTTTTCTTTTGTTTTGAAATAGGGTCTTTTCAGAATATCTATCAGATGTAGTTCGAAGTCCAGCGTGGCTATAGCCGGGAAAGTAGTTGTTTTCTATTAGACATCCACAAAAAATAACTTCATTCTTATCGTGGATTTTTCAATTCACAGAAAAATATTTTTATTCAATATTCAATTTAGAATGTTTCCCTTTTCAACATGAATACTCCACAAGAGGTTATATTGACGATGGAAGATAGTGACTAAAGTTTATCTTTCAGTCGCAGATGATTCCACACCTGATTTTATGAACATCCTGTTCATATTTTCAACAAATTAATGGATTCACATTCTGCTTATGACTGATGCGGCACTACATCGATAGCACATAATCATTCATCAACAAAAATAATAAGGAAAGTTCATATTACTCGATATAAAGTATTATTCAATCAACCGTTGAAATTCCAGGGCCGTATTTATTTATTTTTTCACGTTTTTTTTGATCCTGTAAAAACAACACCGTGTGAAGCGAGTTGAACAATTTTTTTTCTGTCACGTCAAAGCGCGTGATACTAACCGAAATAAAAAATGCTAGTTGGCATAAATAGAAAAAATCCATTACTTTTGAAAACAGTGCAAATGCAAGTAGGCTTTGAATTCGCTTTGAAAAACAAATGAAAAAACGGGTGACTGAAGCTGGGGCGTTCATTTTGACAGTTTGAGTTGGTTCTTTAGCACGATGCCTCGTCAGTTTACTTACGCAGAATACGCAGATATCATTTTTATATACGGATATTGTAATGAAAATGCCAGAGTGGCAGTCAGGGAGTACCGGAGAAGATTCCCACATAGAAGAGTCCCGAACCACCAAACGTTCAACGACGTTTTTACGCACCTGCTAGAAGCGGGAAAATTTCCTTCTGGTACTGCAGAATGTGGTGAGCGACTGACTGAAGACAAAAAAGTGGATATTTTAGAAATGGTTAATCAAAATGATAAGATAAGTACCCGGCGAATACTTCCGGGACTGCATCCGGGAGATAATATTTCACGTTTGTGATTATGCAGGTGGATCTCTGCAAATAGAAGATACAGTTATCTGACACTGTTTTGCTATGAAGCCCAGTTCACGAAAGACGGCATAAACAATTCCAGAAATAATCACAGCTTGAGACATTGTTTTACTCTGGGCTATACAGGGTGTTGTGAAAACCACACACCTGACCACCAAAGTTTTACTCTGGGCTATACAGGGTGTTGTGAAAACCACACACCTGACCACCAATTGTTTCGCCCTGACTACGGGGTGTTGTGATTTAACCCACCACACCTGTAATACCAGACGTTATTCGTTAGGTTGGAAAAACAGTATTAAGAGCAATCGACTGTCTGAAGACGGTCAATACTGGACGAAATCTGGAGCGGCTCAGATCTGGTTCATATCTCTCAAATACTGGAACATGGGCTGTTTATTCAGGAAATACTACCGTTCAGAAAGATTCGAACCAAACAATGATTTAATAAAATAATAATGCACTCATAAAAGTTAAGAATGTATATATATATTTAATAAAACTTCACACAATTCTCTCAATCGTCTATGGACGAATGATAGGCCACAATATTCATACAATGAAAACTAATGTAGCGTATTGGCAGATAATTCTGCAATGGGCTTCACAATAGAAATAATTTTACTAAAAGAAATCTTGCAATCAAGTGCTGCAAACGACTAACAATAATTCTCTTTTTGAAAACTTGGTGATCTTGAAAACTATGGACATACTTTATAGACACATACACATTTTAATGGGTTGGTTTTTGCCATAAACATAAATACAGAAATACCAACATGAGACTCACCCTGTTTAACACTTATTCACTGGAGTAGTTTTAAACGGCAATTAGATTAGAATTTATTATTATCAGTTCGTTTTCTCCCGCGTCAATCGGTTATTCTAATTAATTCGTCCGGTATATTCGTATACAGATAAGGTTTTTCTAAGTGATAGTGAACCATTGAAATTGCGGAATCCCGTTATTATCTCTGTTTTGGAAGCTTTTACAATTTGTGGAAACTATACTGTTCACTCGTGTTTTTACTAGGAGCTTCAATACTTGATTTGAATCGGCTGAGTTTCTATGTTTGCTGAAGTTAACTACACTGGTTTGGAAACTATCATTATTATTGCACGATACTGTAATTAGACTGACTTTTTAACCTAACTTTTGAGAATGGCATATTCTCGGGTTCACTGTGGAATACCAAATCGAACTGCTTATTGTTGACATGAAACTCACGCTTTTATATGATCTTCAACACGGGAGCTAGTGGGCGGAGCTTAGTGTGTTTTATGAGTATTTTAACGAGTTGACATCGTAAAACTGATAAGGGACTTGTTTGTCTAACCCGTTCTGGCTTATCTTATGTTATAATTGGATAATATTTTACTGAATGACAGGTATTTACGATCGCTGGTGCGTTATCGCTGAGTTAATGACCAACAAGTGTGTTTATGAATTTCAGAGGTGTCTCGACTCCCGGTGATTTATAAGTTGTTTACCTCGTCTTTCAACTGCTCAGTGTTTATCGACTTAGTTTTGGTAATTATTTAAACTGACTTCCTTATCTCGCTGTGACTGTAACGGGTAGCCATAAAAAACTTTGTTTTTCTCTCCTAGATGAGTCATGTAAGCATTCGGTATACAATGGTTACGTCTTGGTAATTATCTTTTAAATGCATTTCTGTAATTACAGGGCATAACATTCGATCCAACCCTCAAACAAAAAATTTTGACAAACTCAAATTTTTTTTCGAATAACAGTTCTTTCAATAAGCAAAATGTTTTAACTTTCTGAAATGTAATCCTATTCTAGCGCCAAATTTTATAAGTCTTGCTTTGACAATTACAATAGATTACTGTTTACATCTTCTAGAGGATAATTATAATCTATCCACAAATTTATTACCCTCACTGCTCAGTACTTAATTCTAATTTTCTTAAAAATAACATGCAAATAATCATGCAAACACACAATAAAGTCTTTTTCGTCCATGGGGTAATTTCCATACTGTAAGGGTATGTACTCGCCTTCTTCAACGAGGGGATTTTCTCACTTCTATTCCGGTGGGCATCACTTTAACTCTAGCCGTTGGATCCTCTGGGAATTTTTCCTGCTACGCCGCTGGTTGGGTACGTAGCAGCGATCGGGACGATTTGTTCCTTCTTTATATTCTCTAACCATCTGGTTTTTGGGGATTGTAGGGCCTTTCATACGATTTCGAGTCAGTGATCCGTTATATTTAGTCGGTATCAGTGCTAGACAGATAACACAGCCTGTGTTTTCTGGTTCGGTGGCAAGTGCATAATGTCGTAAATGGTATTCGGTTTCGGAGGTCAAACGGTGGTAATTCATTCGTTTAAAAATCTTCGTTCCTGGGACTCCTATTTTGTGCGGTGCCATAAACACAGGTGATTTGTTTTGTGAATGGTGGTTACTATATTCTGTGCGGAGTGCTTGAACTCAAACCACACTGTGAATTCGCAATGCTCTAGAATCTGCTGGTCTCATCATTTCGCTTCGCCATGCTGGATTGTCCACTGCCATCGTTTCAGAGATAGTTTCTTGGGTTTCAACAATAATAGTCCACGATATTCCTATCAAAACCTTCCATATATGCGCGGTTAGTAAATTTTATCAATATTTTTACTTAGGTACTGTACAATTGTAAACGTCGCGATGTTCTAGTATGAATATTCTACAAATCCGTAAACACATTTTCCGAAAATCGTGATTATATTATTTCTCTGTATTATGTAACTCGGCGATTCGATATTCTATAACTGTTTTTTATAGCCTGTAATCCGTACAGGGTTTCATTTCAGTTCTTTCGTCCATTCTTCGTTTTTTCTATGACCTGTAATGAACTATATCCGTCTCAAAATAGCTTTGCTTGAATTTTCCGGGGAATTTACTATAATTAGTTTACATCAGTACACTTGATAAAATTGTCTCTGTTTGCGTTTCCCGTTTTGCGTTGATTTCCTTATATATTTTTTTTTCAGTTTGTTCCCGTACTATGATACAATCAATTTAGTTCCGTTTTTTTTTTATTAAAGTATCGGGGCATTTCGTATTATTATTCATTCCAATTTTTACAAGTCCCTCGTAGCTATAAATATGTTTTGGCAAATTAACCTTCAGGGATTTTTTTTCAATTTTTCTGCGTCTTTTGCAGTCTGCTAAAACTATAATAATTACCATACTATATATACGTTCCTACATTCTGGTGCATACTAAAATTTTCCTTGTTTACTGATATATAACTGATTGAACCAAATTTTTCATGGGTGTCATTTGAACAGTGCCGCGTGTCATGGGTTGTGTAAGGGGGAATTTATTTTCAGAAATGTTTTCTTCATTTTCTTTGGACATTTCGTTTGGCTGACATTTTCCTATCTTTTCGGCATTAACTATTGGTAATTCATCTGGCATATTTTCTTTAGTTTGTACTAAAACTTGTTCTAATTTTACCTCATTTTCTTGTGTCGCTTGTCTGCTGCTTTCATTCCTATACTTGTTGAATCGATCAGCGTTTATTATTTGACTCTGTGTTTCTCCCACTGGTTGAATTTCAAAATTAACGTGCGATGTCTTTTTTAAATTAGATTTTCCTTTCTGTCTGGCTAAAGTTCTAATCTTTTTCACTTCGGGGTTTATTTCTTTCTTTACTTTCGTATCTATATTAAAATCTTCTCCTATGCTTCGTTTTCTCGGCGTTAAAAATCCATTTTCTGTAATACTTCGTAATTTCGTATCTTCGGAGTTCACTATACTTTTTGCTTGAACGTTACATACATTCAAAAATCTGGGCGGTAGAATTTTGTCCTTAGGCAAGACATTTTCATCCTTGTGATTTACGACTGTAGAAAAAATCTTATCTTTGGCGACTGTTATTCCTAGGTGCTTGGCAGATTCCAACTTCCTGGTGGATAGAGCATCTCCCGTGGTTGATTTGTATCTATCTCTCAAACTATCTTCCAATGATTTACTATTTTCTACATTTATCACCTTCCTTCGATTCCTTGATGCATTAACTGTTGCAATTTCCGTTCTTCCTGAATATGTCTGGCTACTTTCGGGAATATTTTCACTTTCAAAAGCTTTCATACCAACTTTTTCCATTTTCTGACTATAATTTTTTCATCCTCGCTGTAGTGCTGTATGGGCAATGTTCCGTTACATCTCTCCGTTTCTTTAGGCAGGAAATGCTCCTACCTATACGTAGGCATTCCCACTTGTCGACTGTCACTTGTGACTATCGGTCCTAATGTACAGAGTGCGTCGGTTTTTCCATTTTCCATAGGTGGCACTTTTCTAAATTCCTCTCTTCTCTCTTGTTGCTCGTTTAAACGCATGTTTCGCTTTTCTCTTGTTCCAGACGATTTTCCATATTCTTCAATTTCCACTATTTCTTTGCAGACTAGCGTCTCCTTTAAATCACCAGTCGCTGACATCTTTGAAACTGTTTTTTCTAAACCTGGTGTCACAATTAAATCACCGGTCCCTGATATCTCTATTTGATTCGAAGTTGTACGTCTCGTTTCATGGCATGAAACTCTGTTTAAGAATACTTCGCGGATTGATTTGGGCGCGCTTTCCTTATTCAATCCTAATTTTTCTCCAGAATTCATCCAATCATTCATCCTGATCGTGACATCTCTCAATCGTTTTTCTACTTCTTCAAATCTATTTTGCAACTTCCTCTGTTCGTCATTCCGATTCGTTTGGCATATGTGTTGGATTTTCTTCTTCAACTCGATAATTTCCCCTGATAAATACATTTGATTTTCTCTCCAATCAATTTGCACGTTATATTTTCGTAAAAAATCTAATCCCAGTGTTATTTCAGTACTACGATGATCATTTTCAACTATTAAGAATTCATGTTCAATAACTTTTCCTTCCTTTACTTTGATTGGCAATATAACCGAGCCAATATAATGAGCGAAATTTCCTTGCCCATTCCTGAGGTTATACGGCAAATCATAATTTAATTTCATACCTCTAACAATATTGATATGAGCCACTGATACTTGAGATCTCATATCTATGGATATATGCCTCAAAATTCCTGCTACTTCCAAACTAATTACTTTTTTCTGTTCATCGTCGATTAGTATATTTTCCTCTTGCCTCTCACTATTTAAATAGTTTTTCCCGCAGCTTTCATCTGAGGCTTGTTGAAAGCTGCCATTCCATTTAAATTCCTGTTATATTTTGCCTTTTTTCCATACTTTTTCCATTTTCTGTCATTTCCATAGCTATTTCCTTTTGCTGTCTGTAATTTATTCTCTTAAAATTTCGATAACCATTTCCTGTATGTCCTCGTTCATTTCTGCTCCCCTGAGATCGAAATCTATTTTCTTTCGAATTGTTAGAAAATTCTTTTCTATATTTATTCATTTTTCCATCTTTTTTAAATCGTTTTCCTTTAGCGTAGTTGGCAAACCATTTTCCTGACTCATTGAATCTCTTATTTTGAAAATTATTCCTATTTGGGCAACGATATGACATATGTCCGAAATCTTGACATGTTAGGCATACGCAATTTTTCATATAACAATCTCCTGCTGTGTGACCTTTTCTGTTACAATGTGTGCACAATATTATATTCGCATTGAAAGTTCTAAAATTCATATTCGGTGTATTCGTAATTTGCTCAATTAATTCTTCTTTTTCTGCTAATTCTATGGCTTCTTCCAAACTGACAGGACTTTCAGATAAAACTTTTTTTCTAACAGGATCTAACAATCCAATGGCAAATTGAACCAAAATATCCTGCTCGTATTTTTGCTCTAATACATTGTCAATTCTATTATTTCCTGTGAGGTGCCTTATCTTTGATGCACATATTTTTAATCTTATGAAAAAATTCCTAACTGATTCATTCGTTTTCTGATAACAATTCAAAAATTCTTTTTGTGCTTCTCCAGGTAATTTCAATTTGCTAAACTGCTTCAATAATTCCTTTTTAATTAATTGCCAGTTGTCGGTATTTTGTAAACTATATTCTGCTTCAATAAATAATCTAGCGATGCCTTTCAGTTTTAATCTAACTATAGAACTTATTTGACTGTCTGTCCATTCTGCTACAGCTGCCAAATTCTCAATTTCACGAATAAAATCTTTGATTTCTGTGGTACCATTATAAAAGGAATATTATCCAAAGTGATACTAATTTGCGGTTCATACCTAACCCTCGGCACTGTTGTCTGAGTTTCCATGATTTAATTATTTTGATAAAAATCTCCATTGATTGAAAATAAAACTTCAATTGCCTTTTCGAATACTTCCTGAGTTTTTGATCGATATAAACGCTATATATATTTATTTTCCCAATATCGTGTTTGCAAAATAAAAACGATATTATACTAAACTATTTTCACAATTTTTCTACTCATTTACTTCTGTTCAAATTAGTCTTTTTTCCACTGACACTTATTTGTAAAAATAAAAAATAAAATATTTATTAAAAAAAATTCAAATTAAATTTTTGTTTGACACTTTTTTTTCTGTGGAAAATATCATATATGCGTTAATATACTTCCTCAATTATTACTCGCACACCTGACATCAATGTTTTACTCTGGGCTATACAGGGTGTTGTGAAAACCACACACCTGACCACCAAAGTTTTACTCTGGGCTATACAGGGTGTTGTGAAAACCACACACCTGACCACCAATTGTTTCGCCCTGACTACGGGGTGTTGTGATTTAACCCACCACACCTGTATTACCAGACGTTATTCGTTAGGTTGGAAAAACAGTATTAAGAGCAATCGACTGTCTGAAGACGGTCAATACTGGACGAAATCTGGAGCGGCTCAGATCTGGTTCATATCTCTCAAATACTGGAACATGGGCTGTTTATTCAGGAAATACTACCGTTCAGAAAGATTCGAACCAAACAATGATTTAATAAAATAATAATGCACTCATAAAAGTTAAGAATGTATATATATATTTAATAAAACTTCACACAATTCTCTCAATCGTCTATGGACGAATGATAGGCCACAATATTCATACAATGAAAACTAATGTAGCGTATTGGCAGATAATTCTGCAATGGGCTTCACAATAGAAATAATTTTACTAAAAGAAATCTTGCAATCAAGTGCTGCAAACGACTAACAATAATTCTCTTTTTGAAAACTTGGTGATCTTGAAAACTATGGACATACTTTATAGACACATACACATTTTAATGGGTTGGTTTTTGCCATAAACATAAATACAGAAATACCAACATGAGACTCACCCTGTTTAACACTTATTCACTGGAGTAGTTTTAAACGGCAATTAGATTAGAATTTATTATTATCAGTTCGTTTTCTCCCGCGTCAATCGGTTATTCTAATTAATTCGTCCGGTATATTCGTATACAGATAAGGTTTTTCTAAGTGATAGTGAACCATTGAAATTGCGGAATCCCGTTATTATCTCTGTTTTGGAAGCTTTTACAATTTGTGGAAACTATACTGTTCACTCGTGTTTTTACTAGGAGCTTCAATACTTGATTTGAATCGGCTGAGTTTCTATGTTTGCTGAAGTTAACTACACTGGTGTGGAAACTATCATTATTATTGCACGATACTGTAATTAGACTGACTTTTTAACCTAACTTTTGAGAATGGCATATTCTCGGGTTCACTGTGGAATACCAAATCGAACTGCTTATTGTTGACATGAAACTCACGCTTTTATATGATCTTCAACACGGGAGCTAGTGGGCGGAGCTTAGTGTGTTTTATGAGTATTTTAACGAGTTGACATCGTAAAACTGATAAGGGACTTGTTTGTCTAACCCGTTCTGGCTTATCTTATGTTATAATTGGATAATATTTTACTGAATGACAGGTATTTACGATCGCTGGTGCGTTATCGCTGAGTTAATGACCAACAAGTGTGTTTATGAATTTCAGAGGTGTCTCGACTCCCGGTGATTTATAAGTTGTTTACCTCGTCTTTCAACTGCTCAGTGTTAATCGACTTAGTTTTGGTAATTATTTAAACTGACTTCCTTATCTCGCTGTGACTGTAACGGGTAGCCATAAAAAACTTTGTTTTTCTCTCCTAGATGAGTCATGTAAGCATTCGGTATACAATGGTTACGTCTTGGTAATTATCTTTTAAATGCATTTGTGTAATTACAGGGCATAACAACATGAAAATCCAAATGTAATAAAGCAAACTAGATCTCAAGTTAGATTCTCTGTTAACGTTTGGGAGGGTATCATCGGTAATAAATTAGTGGGTCCTTATTTTTTCAACGATAGATTGAATGGGCTGGAATACCTCGATTTTCTGGAGAATGTTCTCCTTGTTCTTCTGGAACATGAGGAAGTCGATATGAGAGGTATGAGATTTCAACACGATGGAGCAGGAACCCATTACACCAGGGCAGATAATCAGTTTCCTGATCAAAATGTTCCCAACAGATGGATGGGACGTGGTGGCCGATTCCCTGGCCGGCGAGATCATCTGACCTTACCCCCCAAGTTTATTACTTGTGGGGAGTTTTGAAAAGCATAGTCTATGAGGTAACAACTATGTGAGAGAATAATTGAAGCATTTTACTTCATAAAAAGGCATCCAGATCAGATGAGAAAAGCCATAAGGAATATTTTGAAAAGAGAAAGGAAGTGGCGGGAGGCGAATGGAAGGCATTTTGAAAAAAACTTGAAAAAGATTGAGTCTTTTTAAGTAGTGTTTATTTAATATGTTATTGTTATCGTTGAGTCAACTGAATTAAATTTTCTAGAAAACTGAATTTAGTATTTGTATGTCTGTAATTGCACCTACTGTCCGTTCCGTTTATCAAAATAACAGTTTTGGAAGTTGGCTGTAAAACATTTCCATGTATTTCTTATGGTATTGGTGAGCAGCAAACTTTTCAAAAATTGTCTCGTAGAAAAATTAAACGGAGAGTAGTTCCATCTTTTACATTTGGTCGGCTGCCATCTTTATTGGATACGACATTCAAGGTTTTGTTTTACTTGCAGGATAGAAATCAATTAAATTTTAAATATTTTACTTTGATCTTCTTTAATTAATATTGCTCAAGTAGGTATTTAGTATTAGCCATCCTCTAAGGTGACAGGGTATCGTTTTTACAAAACCAATTAAAACTAAGTTAACACCTGTGATATCATTCTTCCAATCGAGTAAGTAATAGATTCCTAACGATTTTATTTTAAATAAATGTTTTTTTCCGTTGTAGTGCTGTATTAGCCATAGTAGAAAAATATACATTTGCACTGCTTTCAAAAGTGATAGTTTTTTTCTATGTAAGCCAAACAGCGTTTCTTTATTTCGGTTAGTATCACCCGCTTTGACGTGACAGAAAGAAAATTTGTTCAACTTGCTTTACAGGGTGTTGCTTTTCCAGGATCAATAACAACATGGAAAAATAAATAAATACGGCCCTGGAATTCCGATAGTTGATTGAATAATATTTTATAACGAGTAATATGAACATTTCTTGTGATTTTTGTTGAAAAATTATGATGTGCTATCGATGTAGTGCCGCATCAGTCATAAGCAGAATGTGAATCTATTAAAATTATACTATTTTTTTAAGTTTCATTTTTTTCTGCAGAAAACAAAAAACTTTGCGTTCAATTTTTTTTACTGTTGCTTAGTATCGTCCTTTAGCTTCAAAGTGAGACAAATTAAAATTGTCTGATCTGGCGTACAGGGTGTTGTTTTTCAAAAATCAATAAAAATGTAAAAAAAACTAAGTGTGGAACTGAAATCAATTTTTTTTAAAAAACTATTTTATTGAGCTCATGTAGCATTCTCAGTGATTTCATATGTTTGAGTTTTTCACTTTTAGAGATATTCAACGTAGAATAATTCACATATTTTAAAATATCACCCTGTATATCCGTCAAAAACGCTACAAGACATTTTTCAATACCAGATATGATAGTACTTATGGTTAGACTATGTACAATTCGTCGGGAATCACCCTGTATAGAGAACACTTAATCGGCCCTAGGAGCTTCTCTGTATTGAGGGAGAAGGAGGAAATAGGAAAATCCGCTGGGAAGACTGGAACCTGGTAAGCTTACTTGATCCTTGTCAACGGCCCCGGGCTTTCATTGGAAGGTGGATTCTGCATTTGAATGTTGATGAGTTTATCACAATATCCACAAGGCTGTGAAGCACAGCCTGGAGAATAACCTATAAAGTTTGTAATATCAGACGTTTGTTCCACTCAATTGGTTAATTATAGGCATTTGACAATAATTTCAAATTCAGACAAAATAGTGGGAACAATATTGAAAATAATACTGGTAAGTTTCGCGGAAACGTACAAGTTGATTTCTGAAAGGCAATATGGATTCAGAAAGGAGAGATCAACCGAATCTCTAGATAAAAATACTCCAACCATGAGAATCTTCTTCGATCTCTCCAAAGCATTCGATACAGTAAGTCACAACAAACTGTTGAAAAAATCAGAAAATTGTGGAATCTTAGAAATTCACCTCTATTAAAGTTGATGATCAACTCTGTTAAAGTTTTGTTTGGCGTTCCACAAGGAACTGTTCTGGGACCTATCCTCTCTACTTTATGAACTGCTTCATCTGGAAACTATGGGAAAAGTGTTGAGTTTTGCAGATAAAACTACCATTCTCTATAGATAGCCAATATCTCAACAATTCAAAATAACAGCAGAAAAAAACTCGGAAAAAGACTTCATGAACATTGGAAGATGGTGCCGTCAGAACAAACTAACTATTTATTCTGAAAAAAAACAGATACTTACCCTTTGCATCCTACTCCAACGGATTGTAAAATATGAGAGAACTCAATATTAGTGATGACTCCCTGAAACAGATAGAAAAACATAATTCGAATACTATCTGAATTTAAATACTCAAGGAACTACTTAGATACTTACCACTTGGAAACGCTGTACTATGCATTTATACAGTCACAATTAACATATGATAGGGTAGGGAGGAGTAACTGAATGTTACCTTACGAATTTAAATGTTATTCAAAAATGGATTTTACAAATAATACTGCACAAGGTCCAGCACGCAGCTCCGAATAGCAGTCAGCAATCAATACTTCTCATTTTTTTTCAAAAAAACTGGCATAATTTTTCAAAATTTTTATATTTTAAAGTCAATAAGGAATCCTCAATAAACCCATCTTCCATGGGAGTACAAGTAAGAATGGACCCTGTATATATCTATGCTAAACACATCTAGAGAAAAACTTATATCGGCAATACCTAACATTACACTTGCTCTTCAAAAATTTTGCTCCTTCTTGGATTTTAAACAATAGAATGATGTTAGAAATGTGAATAATGGGATTTTTGTTTTGTTGAATTGTTCTTGTATTGCAGAAAAAGCACATGATTATTTACTCACTGAAGACTATCATCTTCCACCTATCGATATATTCTGCAATTTGACATATAATCTATAGAAAAATCAAAATGAAGCGTTCTATGCCTCAGTTCACAATTTCAGGAGAGCTCTCTTTCCAAATCTTCATAATGACTTCCTTGAATACGACTGGTCTTCTGTGGCGAAGGTAATTCCAATTCAAGCACATGGGGGATTCGGTAAGAAAATTTTATACCGGAATTATATTTAAATAGAAAATATCAAGTAAATATTTATTTTGACGTTATTCACAAATAAATAGAAGGCTGTGTGTAATGGGAGTTTTGGGGAAGATTTTTTTCTGATTTTTCCCGTTCCCTAGTAAAATAAAATATATAATATCAGATAAATATTATTAAAATTATTTTATTTCATACAATTTTTTACTGGGTTTCAGGGAAATGTTATATTGATAAAATGAGTGGTTGGGATATTTTATTTTTTATTTTTCCCGTGCCCTAGTAAAATAAAATTTATAATATCAGATACATTTTTATATAAAATTGATTGTTTTCATACAATTTTTTTGCTGGGTGTCAGGGAAATGTCTATATTGATTCAAAATGAAAGTGGATGTTCGTAGTGCGGGATATTTTATTTTTTATTTTTCCCGTGCCATAGTAAAATAAAATTTATAATATCAGATACGTTATTATATAAAAATAATTGATTCCATATAATTTTCTTACTAGGTTTCAGGGAAATGTCAATATTGACTACAAACAAAGGTGATATACATCAAAAAATATATAACTATACCTATACATATATACTTAAATATTTTTCATATTTTTTTAGGTTTAATTCTAAGAGAAATTAATATTAGCGGTAATAACTTATTCAAATAATTCAGGAAATCGGGATATTTTATTCTTTATTTTAAATAGAATGTTGTTGTCATATGTTGCCGGTTGAAAAAATAATTTGTAAAGTTAGCCATGGATTACATTCACTACTCCTGTCAATCAATATTTTATTTGTGGCATTATAAGTTCCTCATAACATTGTATACAATCATAAGTTAGTAAAAAAGTGATGATAAAATGAACTTTCACTCGTATGAATTGTGTTCCTTTTGCAATGAATCACAGCACATTAAAATGTACCATAAAAATGTAAAATATCTACCTAGTGGAAGAATCTGGATCAAATCCTGAGCAAGAAAACTCATTTAAAGAGATTGGCAACATTCTGCGTGATATTGTGCCTTCTTTCGGAAACAAAACTTGTACTCAAAGGAATAAACTGGTGTCTCAGTATTATTTTTATTTCATGAAACACAGGCATATTGTAAAAAAAAACACCGGTTTTGTGTTTTATTCACCACTTAGGAAATAGGAGGTAGAAGTGGAATTTTTGAAGAATTTAAAATTAATTAATGATATTATAGAATGTGCACCTCAATAAATTGTTGTAATATTTCCAACTTATAAAGTAAGTAAATAAAAAATATTGTCAATATTATTTCAATATTATTTTTGTCTAATTATATGATAGCTGTCATGTGCCGGGAAATTTCCACTTATTGATTTTACGTCTACATGCTAATGTGGATGAAACATTTTCAGAAAATCTGCTGGTTACCATAGTAACAATGTCGAAATAAAGCATCTGATTGGTTGAAAATGACTGGTATAAAATTTTCAGAACTATATCGCGATATTGTCTTGAAGAGTTCTACGATTCCTTTTTTTAGAATTGCATGATTCCTTAGTGGGAGCTTTGGCTTCAAAATGCAGTCGAAGAGTTTTACATATCTTCAGGTTTGTTTTGTGATTTGCTTATATTATTGTGTGCTACTGAGTTCTTCATTGTATAATACGCATTGCTTACTCTCGTTTAGATATGATGTGAGTGGATTGTGTGCCACAACTACGATACTATATACAGAGTGTTACCAAATAAGTGCGAAAGTTTTCAGGGGGTGATTCCTTGTCGAAAATTGAAGGGGGTCTTTTATGTAAAGAAAAGGCCTTTCCTTGAAAAGTTACAGTTTCCAAAAATGAGAAATAAAATAGTTTTTTCTCTTGAAATTGCTGAAGAGTTGAAGGAATGGATTCATGGGCATGTTCTACCAATGAAAAGGCTACCTATAAATATTTTTTTAAATTTTGTTGTGATCTTTTAAAGGGATGAAACATGCAACCCCCATTCCATTTTTTACCAGAACTTTGAAAAGAAACAGAACTTTTTCAACTCCTGTGTTGTGTCCGTAAAAGCAAAAGTTTCCTGATAAAAAAATAAAATACAACATTGTTCATGAACAGATCTTCTGTAAATGTAATCGAAAATATCTAGTAGGTGGCTGTCACGTTTTGTTTGCACAACTCCTGACTTCAATCGTATTTTGAATTATTCCGCTTGTTTCAACTTCTAATGTAGGCATGTACCAGTACCATGTTTTGTTTTAATAGAATATCAAATTAAAAATACAAACAAAACAAAAGTATGTGTAAGTTAGATTTTATTTACAAAAGTATCCCTTTTTTAAAAATTGGATTTTTTTTGATAAAATACTAACAATGAAAATATATGGATGATACTATTGGATCAAAGAATAAAGTCAGACTGGTATATAAATTATATGAAAGTCGTCGTCCGCTTGCGGGCTTATCTCTTGCTGACGGCGCTCGGGGTATCGGGTATCGGCGATCCTCCGTTGCATCTTGCTGGCTTAGCGTGACATCATTTTGTAACTTATATTACAACAAAGAAAAAGGCAACAAGATCAAACGGAACGGAGTTATAAAAACTACTCGAAAGGACCACCTCCAACCATTAGACAGAAATCAAGTCTTCGTCTCATAGACCGGCGCAAACGTTGAAATATTCCTGGTGTGTTTTGGATTGCCTCGCAGGCTGCAATGATGCGATTCCTCAAATCATTCACACATTCAATGGAGATCGTATAAACCAAGGACTTCAGGTGACCCCATATGCAAAAGTCCAAGGAGATCAAGTCTGGAGATCTGGGAGGCCAAGGTTGAGGTCCTGCTCTGCCTCTTCAACGATTGAAGTCACAAGTTGTGCAAACAAAACGTGACAGCCACCTCCTAGATTTTTTCGATTCCATTTACAGAAGAGCCGTTCATGCACAATGTTGTATTTAATTTTTTTATTAAGAAACTAGCTTTTACAGACACAACACAAACGTTAAAAAAGTTTTGCAATGATTAGTTTTTCCTAACAGTTTTTTTTATTGAGAAATTTTGTTTCTACAAAAAGTTCTGGTAAAAAATGGAATAGGGGTTGCATATTTCACCCCTTCAAAAGATCACAACAAAATGAAAAAATATTCATAGGTAGCCTTTTTATTGGTAGAACATACCCACAAAATGCCATTCCTTCAACTCTCAAGCAATTTCAAGATGAAAAAAAAAACATTTTTCTTCTCATTTTCGAAACTTTCCAAGGAAAGGCCTAAGAGCTCTTGTTTACATGGCAAACTCCCTTTGATTTTCGACAAAAAATCACCTCCTGAAAACTCCCGCACTTATTTGGTAACACCCTGTATATAGTATCTTAGTTTTTACAATAGTTTCTATCTTCAACTTTGTCATACCAATGTTGAATTAAATGCAGCTATTTATAAGATGAATGAAACCGTCGACATTTTTCGGTGTTGTATGCCCTCCATAAAAAACTGGACTGTTCTGCATATAACTTAAATGTTGAATAGTCATACTGTTTACTCCTATTCTGTAATTGGATCTTGTATCTGTTAAATAGTGTAATGAAAAAACTGAAAAAAATTCTACAAAAATGGTTCGGTTAGGAAAATTGGCCGGATTTCTGTACTCTCACCAACCAACAGAGAAAACGCCCACTCGAAGGACATCAGTTATTTTTTTCTCAACAAATAATATATTCATTAGGGCAAAAACCTTTTCTTCCTTTCCGCACTTATATTCATTTCACATTTGGTCATAATTTTTATTCGTGAATATATTACAAGCAAAATACCCCTTCGTTTTCCAAATTCGCAGTTATCTATCCCGCCTCTTCTCGTCGACAGCTCTGACGAAGGAAAGACAATTGAATTGAACATTCGTTTCATGTAATACCAAAATAGAAATGTTCCGGGAGTTGTCGCAATGGATTTTGTGTCGTTTCTATTGTCATGGAATGACGTAGTTGCATTGAAAACGACGTCAAAATGAGATTTGGGAAATCCGATTGTCAGGGAAATATCCAACAACTATGGCATAAGTGACTGTGATGTGTTCGATACTGGTATATGAGAACGTTGCCACTCCATCGATTGGGTTATTTTTATCGAAAGAGGACGGCATGGAAGCAATTCCGATTTAAAATGAATCGGTTCATGAAATTTTCGGTTTGCACGGTGTTTACTACGTACAGTGCGTCAAATTTGCCAGTGGAAATATTTCGGAAATAGTTATAAAAAGGGTCAAAACCTATTTCAAAGCAAAGACGGGGCAACCAAAATGGCATACGAGCGAATAAGGTGTCTAAAAACCCTGGTGAATGAACTGATTCGATATTGTTTAGATTTTCGAGGGCACCTGTTACTTCAACAGAGCTTCTCTCTGTGGTAGTCTATGGTAGATGGAGCCGTTCAAAAATGTTTGTTTATATTCTCGCTCAATGTCAGAACTCAATTTCTGACATCTACAGCATCTTATATGGAATTATTTCCAGTGTTTCGTCGGTATCTATGCGTTTCCCATCTCTTTGATTCAAAATCTTGCTTAGGTTATTCCTGAGTTTGTTCTTTGAAAAATCACTCGTTTATCAGTTCATTAGTGCGTGAGGAATTGTTCATTTTCAGGTAGTGTAGTGTGTGAGGATACTTTTTGTAGAATGGACCCCATTTGTATTTTGTGTGGACAGTATAAAGCCGCAGATTCGAATATTCTCCTGTATTCAGTACCAAAAGCAAGTACAAATCTTGACGAATTGACTAACAATGATATTTTCATAGTTCATCATATCGTATGCATTGAATATCATATTTTCTGCAATTTAATGACAATTTCACTTCCAATTCTCCGTCTGCCCAAATGCCGTTAACCTCAAATTCAAATGGTACAAAATACGAAAAACAACCCGACAGTGCTTTCTTTGTGCAATGTTCGGGGGCTTCTATTGATGAAGTTAGACAGATGTCTCTTTTCTACCAATAGGAAAGCTAGAATTAGAACCCGAGAACAGTTCGTCTCAAAAACAAAGCTGAGGAAATAAAAATACCCTATTACTGAATTGAAACTAAATCGAAATTGGCGCCATCTGACACGCTAGTAATCTCTATTATCAAGTAGGCCAAGTGTCGCCGAGTCGATATCAAACTTCTACAGGTATAAGTACAAGCACCAGGGTTTTCTAGACATCTTACGAGCGAACTTCGATACTCTCACCCCCTCCGCCCCATCAACCCCCACTCCAAAAGTGACAACCCCATGTGTGATACATCATTGGAAAGCTCTTTAAAAATGTCAAAATAACTGTCAAATCTGACTTTTCTTATTGGTTCCGTGTCAAAAATATTCAATTTAACCTATTGTTTTTTCTGATACGCGGATGGCAAAATACCCAACAAAAAGAAAAAGGGTTTCTTTTAACATATCAGAACAAATTATACATTTAAATTTCTTTATATGATAGGTTTGTGCAAACTTATCATTCCGATTATTTATCGCTGATTTTCGAATTAATCTTTATTTTAACAATGATTATTTCGGTTACCCAAAGAATTTAAATTTGGATATTATTATGATGTGGTGATAAAAGAAGATCGTATGCGAAACTTTCAATACTTAGTATCGTGATCGTCGCATTTCTCAGTCTACGGTTGGTAGATGTCTGTCAATAATTATTCCCAAGTATTTTAGGGATTCACTTGGAATATTTACTGTGTTCAACGGTCCTAAGTTAGGTAAGCTAGTAGTATATGAAGAGAACTGTGCCTTTAGTGTTTAACTGAAGTAGACTATACTCATATATATCATAAATAAAATAGGGCCTAGTACAGTACCTTGAGGAACTCCGTACTCAACTGTTCTAGTTTCACTGTTGGTATCTTCAATGGAAACTTTGAAAGATAACTCTATTGAGTTTATGAGCGTTTCCTCGAATTCCGTATGAATAGAGCTTACTTAATACTTTCTGGTGACAGACAGTACCGAACGCTTCAGAGAGATCAACAAAAATACAGATTTTTTTGTCTAATGTATTATAAATTTCCGAAGTTAATTTTAAAATTGCATCCTCGGTCGACCTTCCTTCTCTGAAGTTCATTAGCCGGTTTCTCATAATTTTTTCTACAATTTTGGCTATGTTAGATATAAGAGATAAAGTTTGATACGTCAATTCTTTTTCCAGCTTTATATAGTGGTTTAATCAAGCCTATTTTCAAAATATTGGGGAAAATTCCTGTCTCAGAAACTTTATTTGTGAGGTAAGTGATCTGATCTTATACTTTCTACGCCGGGAGTCTTTTTGTTCTTGAGTGAATTTATGATGTTGCACACTTCGTTTTCTGTCGCTGGAAATACATATATACTATTATGAATTATTTCCAAATGTTCACTATAGTCCTTCGGGTTATTTATATCGTTCGCTAAAGTTTCTCCCACTTTAGTGTAGTACTTGTTGAATATGTTACATAAATCAAGGGGGTCTGTGTATGTTTGATTAATGTGGTTAATTTTCTCGATTTTGTTATTAGACTTCACTTTATTACAAATTTTATTTACGCTTTTCCATACCCCCTGTGAAGAATTGGAACATTTTTCAATAATCTTCCTTGAGTGTAATTTTTCACTTTTTGTGATTATCCTTTCTAGTTTATTTTTGTAAGATATGTATTGATTTTTCAAATTCAAATTATTAGGATCATTTCGTAGTTTTATATACAAATCATTTTTTGTTTTTATAGAAGTATGCAAGCCTTTTGTAATCCATGGTTTTTTGAAAATTGTTTTTTTTTGTGTTTGTCCCTATATATTATTAGATATTCAAAAAAATCCACAAAAACCTAGAAGAGGAATTGCCGCCGATGATGATGTTATCTATAAATTAACATAGAGTTAGTCAACTTTATAAAATGAACAATTCATGGATTGTTCAGCAGCACGTTCAGGCTAAAACTGTGTGTATTCGAATATGCATGGAATGAGAGGAAGATGAAAAAATTACATAAACAATATTTTAATAAAAAACATGTAGAACGAGAATACATTCCTTTTGTCTCATGAATGCAGGTGCAACGAAAAACTTAACTAAATCAATTGTAAAATATTACAGTAAATATTGCTCAGTGGGCTTGTGCTTCTTATTTGACAGTAGTTTCCTTTTTTGTTTATATATATATATATATATATATATATATATATATATATATATATATATATACTGGTGGACCCGACAGACGTTGTCCTGGCCAAATTTCTATGTTCCCTAAAATGTTTTTCCCGAAAATTTTCCCGTTATCCCATTTTCCTGTTACCCCTTTTTGTCTTTACCCCATTATCCCGTTCCCCTTCCCTCCCTTATCCCGTTTTCCCGTTTTTTCGTCAAACCGTTATCCCGTTATCTTTTCCTTCCCTTTTTTTCCCCGTTATTCCCTTATCCTATCATCCCGTTTTCCTGTTATACCGTTTTTTTTTTCGTTATTCCCTTATCCTGTCATCCCGTTTTTTCGTTATCTTGTTATTCCCGTTATCCCGTTTTCCTAAAAAATAATAAAAATAGGGGTTGATCGTAGAAGGGTGAATTGAGAGTAATATGAATTTTTTTATGTCATGTCATGAGAAAATAAAAATAAAAATCTTGCCAAAGAAATAGGGGTTGATCGTAGAATGGTGCAAATTTAGGGTTGTATGTATTTTTGAATGCTGTATCATAAAAAAATAAAAACAAAACATTTTGTCTAAAAAATGAAAAATAAAATTAGGAGGTGGACCATCCTTAACATTTAGGGGGATGATTTGTGAATCTAAACCATCCAGGGCGCCACCCAAACGCTTTGGAAAATGAATTTGAATTTTTCAAAATGTTATATTCAGCTATTTTCAGGAGGGGAAATGTTTTGAAAATAGTAATTATATTTTGTAAATTTTTTTATAGATATGGGATTTTTTTTTTGTATTTGAAAATTATATTAGACTCTTCAGTTGCTCCATCGTAAATAATAATAATAATAATAATAATAATAATATTTATTTGCATCAGTAATACCTACAATAGTTAATAATCCTAATAATAATTTAACATAATATTTAGTAATAGTACTCTGACACAAACAAATAAAGAGAAAGAACCCAAAGCTTTCGCTGTCCGTGTCATATCCCATTCATTCGTTCATGCGACACTAAAACATAACAAAGAATTATAATTTTTAATAAGACACATACATATAATGAATGCACACATACATATACATAGATATATTCCACACATACATACATATATATTTACATAGATATACATGTTACTACAATATTGAAGCAGGAAAAAAAAAATAGCCTCAACGAAGAGAACTGATGGACATATAATTATTTTGGCATATTGAACAGTAATAGAGGACTGATAATATAGAGCATGAGGAGTATGCTGGATTAATGATAATTTTTTTTTTTTTTTTTTTAGTTAAAGAAGTTATGTATAAGTTGTCTTCGATTACTTAGTAGGAATGACTCAACCTTATTTCTATAATATACTTCAGAATTGGAGATGTTGAAAAGGGACCTTTCTGAAATAATATTTATGAATCGTGGTCCTAAAAATGATAGACATTTGGTACCCACTGTTTTATTCGCTAGTGGAGTTCTCAACTTATTTGAATATATAGCTCTTGTTGGGTAATTATGTGAAAGAAAGTCAATATGTTTCCTATTCTTGTATAAAAAGCACACTGCTTTTAGAAAGAAGATCTGTCGAATATCTAGTATCCTAGCTTCTTTATATAAGTTATCTGATGGGTAGGTTCTTTCTTTTTTTAATATAATTTTTAGGAAATATTTTTGAAGTGTGTTCAACTTTTCTAGATATACATTCGCGATGCCACCCCATCCGATAATTCCATATGCTATACGGGAGTGTACAAGAGTAAAATAAAGCATTTTTAGATGGTGCAGAGGTAGGATTTTAGTGAGGTATTTGAAGCGGCCTAAGAAGGTTCGCATCGTATTAACAGTGTTATTAACATGATGATTCCAACGGAGATGACAATCTATACTTATCCCTAAATATTTTATATTCTCAGTACGTTTTATTGTGATCGTTTTATTGTGATTATTTATCTCTAAAGTGTTATACTGCGGAAGTTTGTTTTTGTAGCTTGTTATAGGGAGGAACAATGTTTTATCAAAATTTATGGTTAGCAACTTGTGATTAAACCAGTCAATGATACTGTTCATTTCTGATTGGATTTTAGATTTTAAGTTTTCCCAGCTGTTTGATGTATACAATATAACTGTATCATCCGCAAAGCTTATTATGTGTCCAGAGGTTCTAACGGTTAGTATGGTATTGATATATATGATGAATGGAATTGGTCCGAGTACCGTCCCCTGTGGTACTCCGAATTTAACCAATTCAAAACTACTATAGGTATCATCAATTTTGACACATTGCTTCCTATCATGCAGATATGATCGAAATAAGTCAAGTGCCACTCCTCGTATTCCTACATCTTCCAAGGATTCCAACAACTGTTGGTGGTCGACAGTGTCGAACGCTTTTGCAAGATCCAGAAATACACCGATAGCAGGTTGGCTCTTATCGATTGCATCATACATTTTCTGAGTTATTGATGCAATGGCTCCTTCCGTAGATTTTCCGCTTTGAAATCCAAATTGATTATCAGCAATTATTTTGTGTTTCTTGTGTTGGATCTGTTCATTAGTTTTTTTGAATATGTTTGGTATAACTGTAATAAGTGAAAATGTCGAATAGTTTTTTCAAATTTTGTTTCTTGGACCGTTTTATGACATATATGAGTAATCCTATGTTTTATGTTTATTACTGTGTTGTATTTTTGGTTCGTGGGATGATTTGAGTAATAATTAACGAATCTTCCAGATTAAGTCTCTTTTTTATGACAATTATTCTGTTGCCTCCAGTTCTTATAAGTTTGGTGTTTCAACTGTAAATTGCAAGTTTGTATAAGAAGAGTTGAAAACCTGAAACCTCACCTATTCCTCAACATATAGTACGGTCGAAATACCTCGTTTTATTATTATTATTATATATATATATATATGTATATATATATATATATAAATATATATATATATATATTGTTATGATGGGATTAATTTTGAGTTTATATATTTTTCATTATTTTCAGATTTGTTCCAAAGATTTTATGAATGAATCCCTATTATAACAATTGGCGCCCAACGTGGGGCGCCAATTGTTATAATGGGATTGATTTTGAGTTTATATATTTTTCT
Source organism: Gonioctena quinquepunctata (assembly GCA_018342105.1). Classification (NCBI taxonomy): domain Eukaryota; kingdom Metazoa; phylum Arthropoda; class Insecta; order Coleoptera; family Chrysomelidae; genus Gonioctena; species Gonioctena quinquepunctata. The sequence continues at coordinate 210,264 of JAFIRS010002180.1, forward strand.
TCATTTTAGATTTGTTTCAAAGATTTTATGAATGAATCCCTATCATAACAAAATGAAAACTCCGGCTATGTTGTCGTACCCTTTTTCAAACCTCTTTTTACCTTATCCCAGCTCAATCGGTACGCCTATGAACAAAGAGTCAATTCTCTTTTGACTAGCAGGTTCAGTGGTGCCAACTTGTTGAACGGCTTGATATCAAATATGCTGTTTAGTGGGGAAAAAGTGTGGCTAGATGTTCAAAGATAAAACACATATTGTCAAAAATAAATTTTATACGAATTTGTACATAGTATATGAGGTTTAGGATTAGGTTTCATTGATAAAATTTTTAAAATTGATTAGAATGACAAATAATGATGTAGAAAGTAGCAAGAAATTCTAAAGTCTGTCAGAAAAATATGTGTGTGTTGCCATGGGAAGAAATAACAAGTTTCGGAGGAGATCAAAAATTGAGTAGAAAAGCAATCACGTACAAATTTCTGGAAGAGAAATAATAGTGAATTTAAAGAAAAAGCTACCAAAACTATTCCAGAACGAGATCAATTCAATTGACGCACAACTGGTAGAAGTAATATATTATCAAATTCCACTCACCTATTGAGAACGAGAAATCCTGCAAAAACCAGTCAAAGAAACAACAATTTGTTTTGGATGCAAGGAAGCTGTAAGTTCCAATGACACAAGTATTTCCATGAGGCAGGAAAACATCACAAAAAAAGAATAACAGGTATTCTATTGACAGAACTCTCTAAAGTGCAACGCTTCAGTTTTATTAACTAACACTGAGTATCTGATTCACTGTGTTACTTTTGATTGAACAATTCAACAATTTTCGATGCTAAAGGACTGATAATAACTTTCAAATTTTCTTTCAACTAATATTGATCACTCATAGCAAATTGCACAATATCACATTATTGTTTTTCTTTTAGTCCATAAGGTAATTTTCGCAGAGTAGGGCAGTTTCTAAGGTTTTATCTGAATAAAAATAACCATTAGAATATTTTCTGCGATATGTGTTTTATCTTTGAACATCCAACCACACTTTTTCCCCACTTAACAGCATATTTGATATCAAGCCGTTCAACAAGTTGGCACTACCGAACCTGCTAGTCAAAAGACATGTGACTCTTTGTTCATAGGCATATCGATTGAGGTAAAAAGGGGTTTGAAAAAGGGTAAGACAACATAGCTGGTTCATTTTGTTAAGATAGGGATTCATCCATAAAATCTTTGAAACAAATCTAAAATAAAGAAAAATATATAAACTCAAAATCAATCCCATCATAACAATATATATTTTCCGTGCTTCACTATTTTGCAAACAAAAAATATATGAATATAAAAGAAGGAAATATCAATGGGTTCAATATTGATATTTGATCTTCGTTATGTTTAACAAACAATAAACATTACTATTATCATTATCACTATTGAATATTACTGATATCCACACATTCACATTTTTTTAAATCGAATATCATTTCATACTATTAATCAATCAATTTCTAAGTAACACTATTTTTTTTCTTTCATTTATAACCTTGTGGACGTTACAATAACGTGTCAGTCAGTATACTGAGATCGATAAAGACTTTTTCCCAGTGTACTACTTCTTTCCTTCTCCCTTCGCTTTTCCCAGCTAATTAATTACTACCGAACAAAAGTCCGGAGTTTATCAGAGACAATTTTCGCCGGACTAAGTTTCTCCAGAGACGAATAGCTGTCAGATGTCTTTTGTGGCTTTTTGCGTGGTGCGCTTTTTCATATAGTGAGCTATTAGCTTTTATGGGTGCAAAGAAGAGAATTCCCGGACGAGCTTTCATAATACGCTGACACAAATGAGCAGAGGATTCCGCTTTTTGGACGTGATACGCCAGGTAAAGTAGGCCAACCTTGTGAAAATTCCATTTCAGCAGGCGACAATGACATTCGTGCAGCCGGAAGGTTTCGCTAAATTGCGCAGCGGGATTTTCGATTTGGACTGAATCTGTGTCATCGAAACACACAACTGGATATTTAGAATGTATTGACATTGAATATTATGGGGGATATGCCACAAAATGAACAATAAAACACAACTGATTGAATGTAATTTTGATACAGGAGTTTGTACCGGGTTATTCACTATAAATTACCCACTCCCATCATCGTTATTATTTCCTGTAGAAGAAAAAGTTGTGTGGTTATGACTGAATTTTGATGAATTGCTGTCAAAAATACAATAGCGTGCAGATTTCGGAGGATTTTTTTTAATGGATTACCCTGTATATTATTGAATTTTTGAATGAATTTTTTTCCTGGTTTCAGAAATATATTATATGTTACCCCTTTCTCGAATAACTTAGACTACTTGTTACTGTAAATACCATTGGTGTGAAGTTATCCATAGATTTTCACCCAGACATGCTGACATAGTGAAAAATTGAAATCTGTGGCTGGGTTACATATTTATTAGCACCCGGACTGCAAATCTGTTGCTGGGAATATTCAACATACTATTGGAATGGAGAACTAAATCCAGTTATCCATATTTTTTTATATTCTAGTACATCTGTGGTTATTGTATTTATGAATAGTTAAAATAAAAGTTGTTTTACAATACGTCAGGAAAGTCAATTTCTGCTCTTTTTAATCGATATATTCTGGGCTATTTGGCTCAATTCATAAGAAATGGGCCCAGCACGCCCGAGTCAAGAACTGAAGTTGCACAAATCAAAATAAAATATATTTTTGCGAAATAAGCATTTCGATCCGTCAAAGAAGAGGAATAATTGTAGCCGTCATATTGAAAATAAAAATGTCGTCAAACATTTCATTACCTATGATCGAGAAGCTCAGAGGTCGGGAAAACTACGATACATATACAAACGTTGTTGGAACACGAAGAACTCTGGGGGTGTATCACCGAGGAAGATAAGGACGATAGAAGGATCACTAAGGCGAAATCTAAAATAGTCTATGTTCATGTGCAACAAGCAAAGACTGCCAAAGAAGTTTGGGAAAATCTTCAAAGTGTTTTCGAAGATTCCGGTCTCACCCGAAGAGTTGGTCTATTAAGAGCTTTAATCAGTACCAAATTAGAGGATAGTTCATCTGTAGAAGATTATGTTAACAAAATTAGTTCTACGGCACACAAATTATCCGGGATTGGCATGAAAATTAGTGACGAATGGATTGGAACACTTTTAGTGGCCGGTTTACCGGAAAAATATTAACCTATGATAATGAGACTGGAAAGTTCCGGGATAAAAATCAGTGCAGATGCAATTAAGACCAAGTCAATGCAGGATGTAAAACCTGATATCTCTGAAATCAATTCCATAGCGTTGCTTGGAAGAAATACCAAAAAAATTCATGCAAAAAGAAAGGGTCCAAGATATTTCTCATGCAACAAATTTAGTCATATATCTCGTGATTGCAAATTTCCGAAGAAAAAAGATAAATCTAAACGAGAGACAATTTTATACTCGATTCTGATGATTGGTTCATAGACTCTGGTGCTTCCTCCCATATGACCAAACGAAGGAAACTACTAGAAAACCCAAGAAAACCAGATTTAACTGAAGTTCAAATAGCAGACAATGCACATTTGCCAGTTGAGTTTGTTGGAGATGTGAAATTGAATTTATTCAATGGAGAAGGCATAACTGAAGTTACAGTCAAGAATGTCATATATGTACCGAATCTTTGTACAAATTAGCTATCCGTCAGTCAGATGATCAAAAATGGTAACATAGTCAAATTCGATTGAAAAGTCTGCAAAATTTATAATTTCCGTAATTGTTTGATTGCAACATCTACTCTGGTCGGTAATATGTTCAAATTGGATCGTCAAACGCAAGTGACAAATTTTTCAATGCATAAGAAACCGGATCAGAATTTGTGCCACAGGAGGATGGGGCATATCAACTTCCAAAGTCTCAGGAAACTTGAAAAACTTGTGAGTGGTGTACATTTCACTCCAAGTGATGAAGATCAGTGCACTATTTGTTCCAAAGAAAAACAAACCCGACTGCCTTTCAATCGCGTTGGAACACGTTCCACTCAAATGCTTGAGTTAGTTCACTCAGACGTATGTGGACCAATGTCTGTCAATCCTTTAGGAGGTGCCAGATATTTACTCATATTGGTTGATGATTTCAGTAGGGAAGTGTTCGTTTATATTGTAACGAACCTAGGCCGGACCTGTCGCCTCACGCGTTGCCATCGACAACGATGAGGTCATCCCCGGAGATATTCGAGAACAATCCAGTCGCTCTGCCGCGGAAAACAACGGCCAATATTGGAAACAATTGGAACATGCTGGTCGCCAACTGCCAGAATTCGAAAGATCGGGAATTCTGTAACGGAGATAAATAGGCAACCCTCAAGATGGCACGGACAGTCTGAACGAGCCCATACGATCGAGCTATACAGTGGCGTAATATAAATTAAGTTGTAGATTTAAGTGTGAAATGAATTATTAAAACCAAGTTAAGTTTATTTACGTTACAATTGGTGTCGGAAGTGAGATTTTGAAAAAAAACAAGTGATCGTGGAGTGGATAGTCAGAAAAATAAATTGATAGACCTTTTTGTACGCCCAAAATAGACAGTGGCCTGGTTTTCACGAAGTGGACAATTGTGCGTGGGAATATAAACTGATACACTGTTCGCGTGAAACAGACAATAGACTGGTGGCCCGTGGAAAAGAATTCGCGAAGTGAATTTTTAACAAACTGATAAACTTTTCGTGTGAAACAGACTGATACCTCGTCAAAGACAAAATGTGTTCAAGAAAAGTGCGCCTTGCGGATTCGAAGGTAGCAGAATTGACACAGGAATTGGAGGAAAGGGAACTGGAAACAACGGGTAAAAAGCAAGTACTCCAGGAAAGACTTGAAGAAGGACTTATACAAGAAGGTGAGGACCCCGAAACATTTTTATTCGAAGTTCCCGGAGGTGATTTGAGTCCGATAATAGAATCCTTGAAAGAAGAGCTGCAACAAAATTCGAGGACTTTGGAAGAAAATTCTAGAAATCTGGAAGAGAAGCTTCTAGAAAATTCAAGAAGCCTGGAAGAAAATGTTAGAAATCTGGAAGAGAAGCTTGAAGAAAATTCTAGAAATCTGGAAGAGAAGCTTCAAGAAAATTCTAGAAATCTGGAAGAGAAGCTTCTAGAAAATTCAAGAAGCCTGGAAGAAAATGCTAGAAATCTGGAAGAGAAGCTTGGAGAAAATTCTAGAAATCTGGAAGAGAAGCTTCAAGAAAATTCTAGAAATCTGGAAGAGAAGCTTCTAGAAAATTCAAGAAGCCTGGAAGAAAATGCAAGAAGCCTGGAAGAGAAGTTCCTGGAAAACACAGAAGGCTTAAAAAAAGAATTGTGTGGTGTGGCTAATTTTCTAGAAGAAAGCAAAAGGCAAAAAATGAAGAGATAGATAAAATTAGGGAGCAAATGAACACGGAGGTAGATAAAATCAAAGATGGGGTCGAGGCAGAAATGGACAAAATAAAGGAAACGATCAGTAAGCTGGAAAAACGAATTAATAGTGCGCCCTCCACAGAGATGGTTAAAGAAAATGAAATGCTGGACTTGAGTTTGAACTTGCATAAAGTTCAAGAGGGTATAAAAGATGTCAAGGTCATTTCAGAAATAGGGAAGCTTTCCATGAAGCCGCCTCAGTTCGACGGAAAAACTCCATGGGCTAATTACCGCCGGCAGTTTGAAGCAGCGGCCAAAGCAAACGGATGGAATGCAGGGGAAAGAGCTGTAGCACTGACACTTGCATTACGTGGAGAAGCGACAAATATTCTACAAACTCTCACCGCCCAAGAACAGGAGGACTATGATCAGCTGATTAAACATCTAGAATTACGATATGGCCACGCCCATTTGGAACACGTATACCACTCCCAGCTGAAAAATCGCTGTCAGAAATCGGGCGAATCCTTACAAGAATTTGAAACTGACATTGCACGCTTGGTTCGTCTCGCATATCCAGCCATACCGGAAAATGTAATGGAGCGATTAGCGGTTCAGGCATTCTTGGATGGACTCCGTGACCAAGAAACCAGACAAGCGTTGATATTAGCTCATCCTACACATCTCGTAGATGCACTGGCACGCGCTTTGGAATTCGAAGCAGCAAAACAATGCTGCAAAAGCCAAAATATAGTTCAAACGATTGAGGAAGACTCACAGGAGCCTGCTAACTTGGAAGCTGCCATAAGAAAAGTGATGAAGGAAGTGTTGCCTGAGAAAAGACAGATAAGATGCTGGAATTGTGGCAAAATTGGACATGTGCGTAGCAAATGTCCAACATTCATCGACTCCGATGCAGGAAAACTAAAGAAGGTCGACGAGAAGGGACAATCGTCGGCATGTGTCCGGCAAGCCCCGGTTAACAACGCATATGTCGCTATCCTTCAACGACAGAACAAAGGTGTCTTCGTAGACGGTCTCATCAATAACGAGCCTTGCACCATGCTGCTAGATACAGGTGCGACTAGAACAATTCTCGGGCCTTCCTTTGCCAGAACACCGGAACGGATTGAACCGACAACTTGGAAGCTACGCACAGCAACAGGGGAGCCAGCTACTGTATATGGCGAGCTACCGATTGAAATAATTTTGGGCAGCACTAAAGTGAAACATCAGGCACTTGTAGCGGACATCGAAGACGATGCAATCATCGGAATGGACATCATGAATTCCAGAGGGTTTGAATTAGATTTCAAAGACGGCGTCCTACGTGTCAACGGAGAAGAGCTGGTGCTTCATGGGAGAAGTGAAGAGTTGATCTGTGTGTTGTTGGCTGAAGATGTGAGCGTACCTGAGAGGGCTGAAATCATTCTGGAGGCTCGCCTGGATGGGAGTGCGAGCAGTGGAGACGTGGTGATGTTCGAGCCCAAACTTCATGATGAGAAAATTGGACGAGGGATTGCACTAGGGAAGACCTTGTTGCGTGCTGACAAATTTGTGCCGGTAAGGGTCATGAATGTCAATTATTTTCCAGTGACCTTGAAGAAAGGAACAATATTGGGGCACTGCTCGTCAGTTTCCTCAGTGATCCGGAGTGTACGAGGTACGATTAGCCAACCCAACAACTTGCCCACAGAACTAGAAAAATTAGTTGCCACCTCTTCCAAGACATAAAACCAGCTCAACAGCCCAAACTAAGAGATTTAGTCAAAGAGTACCAAGACATCTTCGATTACCGGACAAAGAAAAGGGAGTCGAACTAATGTGGTCCAGCACAAGATTGAATACTTGGGGTGCCCGACCGATCCGGCAATCAGCAAGAAGACTTCCTCTTGCCAAGAAGGAAGAGGCGGACAAAATAGTCAGCGATATGGGAAAAGAAGGAGTTATCGAACCATCTGACAGTCCCTGGTCCTCTCCAGTCGTACTGGTGAAGAAAAAGGATGGATCGACACGCTTTTGTATAGACTATCGCCAACTTAATAATGTCACGAAGAAGGACAGTTACCCTCTCCCGAGAATAGATGACACCCTAGACACGTTGGCTGGTTCCACGATTTTCTCGACCCTTGATCTGAAGAGTGGATACTGGCTCAGGAAGATCGAGAAAAGACTGCTTTTACCATCGGCTCAGGATTGTGGCAGTTCACTGTTATGCCATTCGGGCTCTGTAATGCTCCCGCCACATTCGAAAGATTGATGGAGACAGTGCTGAAAGGACTCTCATGGAACACGTGTCTAGTGTATCTCGACGACATAATTGTAGTCGGCAGATCGTTCGAGGACCACGTTAAAAACTTGGAGGAAGTATTCCTGCGACTGAGGAACTCCGGATTGAAGCTGAGCCCTAAGAAATGCCATCTGTTCCAAAAAGAGGTACGATACCTCGGCCACGTTGTCTCTGGGGAAGGAGTAGCAGTGGATGACCAGTAGATCAAAGCTGTTAAGGATTGGCCCATCCCAAAAGACATTCACCAACTTCGAAGTTTCCTTGGTTTGTGCACATACTATCGCCGATATGTGCTGGGGTTCGCAATCATCGCTAAACCACTGACCAGGCTCACGGAAGGTCAAACAAAGTTCCAGTGGTCCGAAGAATGCCAAGACTCGTTCAGGAAGCTGAAGGGAGCTTTGATTAACGCACCTGTTCTGAGCTATCCCTTACCCAACAAGAAGTTCATTTTGGATACGGACGCCAGCAACGTGGGACTTGGAGCTGTCCTATCTCAGATCCAGGAGGGACAGGAGAAGGTCATTGGTTATTTCAGCAAGACGCTCAGCAAACCAGAGCGCAATTACTGTGTCACCAGGCGAGAGCTGTTAGCTGTTGTAAAGGGAGTGGAGCACTTCTATAAGTACGTGTATGGAAGAAGATTCCTGTTGAGAACTGACCATGCAGCCCTCAAATGGCTCTTACAGTTCAAAAATCCTGAGGGTCAAGTAGCACGTTGGATCGAGAGACTCCGAGAATTCGATTTCGAGATCGAACATCGAGCCGGAACTAGCCATAAGAATGCAGATGCCTTGTCGCGAAGACCATGTCCAGATGATTGCTCACATTGCCGACGAGCAGAAGAGAAAGAAGCAACACTTTGTAGAACCGCGGCAATGGATGACAACTGGAATGACAGCAAGATCCAGAAAGACCAAGAGAAAGACCCCGACCTTGGCTTAGTCGTCAGCTGGAAGAAGGGCAATCGAAGACCATCATGGCAGGAAGTCGCAGGTTACTCGCCGGCTGTTAAGTCCTATTGGGCACAATGGAACTCTCTTATTCTGGACAATGGGATCCTGAAACGTGTGTTGGAGGCCGATATTGGTGGGGAAGACAGACGCCAAATAATTGTTCCCAGGAACAGAAGAGAGGAAGTGCTGCGGGAAATCCAAGATGGAGTCGCTGGAGGACATCTGGGAGTGACGAAGACTCTGCAGAAAGTGAGGCAACGGTTTTACTGGACCAATTGTCAAGCTGACGTCCAGGACTGGTGCAGAAAGTTCGCTGTATGCGCTGCTAGCAATGGACCTCGAATACGACCCAAGGCCCCGATGCGTCAGTACAACGTAGGCAGCCCGTTCGAGAGAATCGCCATTGACATCGCCGGCCCGTTTCCCGTATCCGACCACGGGAATAAATACATCCTTGTGGCAATGGACTACTTCAGTAAGTGGGCGGAAGCCTATGCCCTGCCCAACCAGGAAGCCATCACCGTCGCCGACGTCTTGGTGAAAGAGTGGATATGCCGATTCGGTATTCCAATGGAGCTGCACTCGGATCAAGGCAGAAATTTCGAATCCAACCTTTTCCAAGAAATATGTCTACTGCTGAACATCCGCAAGACAAGAACCACGGCCCTACATCCGCAGTCCGATGGAATGGTGGAACGGATGAACAGGACGATCAACCGCCACTTGTCCAAGATTGACTGGGACCAGTATCTTCATTTGTTCCTGATGGCCTATCGATCCGCAGTACACGAGTCAACCGGTCAAACTCCTGCTAGTATTATAATGGGCCGAGAACTGCGACTGCCTTGTGACCTGAAGTTTGGGATACCGCCAGGACAAGACACTGCGGGAGAGGACTACGTCAGCAAACTTCGGCAGAGAATGGACGACATCCACGAACGAGTCCGGTTGAACATCCAGAGTGCCAGCGATAAAATGAAGAAGACCTATGACATCAAGGCCGACGCTGGAGGGTTCAAGGTTGATGACCTGGTTTGGCTGTACAACCCCAAACGTCGTCGTGGACTATCACCAAAGTTGCGGAACTCGTGGGAAGGCCCGTATAAAATCGTGAAAAGGATAAACGACCTTGTGTACCGAATCCATAAGGAAACCAAGGGTCGTCCATTTCAACAGGTTGGCCCCTTACGCTGGAAACCATGACCAAGTTCGCACCCTCAAGCCACCGGAGGATGATATGACGTTCGAGAAGTTTATGTCCTTGTATTCAAACGGGCAGAAAGTTCTACATGGGGTTACTAAAGAGGAGTCACGAGACCTTTTCGAGGTGCCTGCTGACTACGCTCTAGCGCACTGTGTGGCAGAAGATCTTCAAATGTCCAGGGGCATCGCCGTAGTGTTTTCCAAGGAATTTGGTCAACTCCAAACACTGCGGGAGCAGAATCCAGAGGTTGGTGGGGTGCTACAGGTGAAGAAAGGCCAGAGAAATATCTACTACCTAGTTACCAAGAGGCATTCCCAAGATAAACCGTCCTATGAAGATGTCTGGAAGAGTCTCACCAAACTAAGAGATACTATGGTGGACCAGAATCTGGTGGATCTAGCAATTCCAAAATTGTCCTGTGGTATTGATGGGTTGGACTGGAGAGTCATAAGAAGTATGCTGGAGGCGATATTCAGATCCAGCGGCGTCAAGATTTTGGTTTGCTGTAACCCTCTTCCACGACCGATCATGAAGACCGTGGAGTGTTACTTCCATCGAACTTCACGGTGCAGATATGGGGAGTCATGCAGATATCGTCACACTCCAAGGATGAAATTTCGGGACGAAATGTCTTTAAGAAGGGGGCAATGTAACGAACCTAGGCCGGACCTGTCGCCTCACGCGTTGCCATCGACAACGATGAGGTCATCCCCGGAGATATTCGAGAACAATCCAGTCGCTCTGCCGCGGAAAACAACGGCCAATATTGGAAACAATTGGAACATGCTGGTCGCCAACTGCCAGAATTCGAAAGATCGGGAATTCTGTAACGGAGATAAATAGGCAACCCCCAAGATGGCACGGACAGTCTGAACGAGCCCATACGATCGAGCTATACAGTGGCGTAATATAAATTAAGTTGTAGATTTAAGTGTGAAATAAATTATTAAAACCAAGTTAAGTTTATTTACGTTACAATATCCTTGAAAACAAAAATCAAGTTTTCAAGAAAATTCAGGATTTCAAGTTTTTTGCCGAAAACCAAACAGGGTTGAAGATGAAAATACTGCGAACTGACAACGGGACTGAATACTGCAAACGAGCTCTGAAAAACTTTCTGCGCAACAGTGGAATTCATCATTAGACTACAGCTCCATATACACCAGAACAAAATGGAGTAGCGAATCGTACCATTGTGGAAAAAGCCCGCTGCATGCTTTTTGATGCCGAGTCGAATACCAAATTTTGGGCAGGAGCTGTTTCAACTGCAGTTCATGTAATAAATCGTTCTCCGAGCCCTGTTTTGGAAAATACAACTCCAGAAGAGTTATGGACCGGCAAGAAACCCGATTTAAAACATCTCAGATTGTTTGGCTGCAAAGCAATGGTACACGTTCCTAGACAGAAACGGACAAAATTCGATCCAAAATCTAGAGAATGTATAATGCTTGGATATAGTGATCAGTTGAAAGCATATCGTTTGTATGATCCCGAAACGAAAAGAGTGCTAACGAGTGGGGATGTCATATTTCTTGAGAATTGTCAAATCGCTATAAAACTCGAATCGACTGTCAATAAAAATACAATTTTCAACAATATTTTCGAAGTCGAAATGAGTACAGAAGATAGAGAGAAGGTTGTTTCAGATGTCAGAGATGTGTTATCTGCTGAAAATGATTGTCTTCCCCCCGATTCTGCTGGAAGTAACGAACATGTAATGGAGTCGCATGCTCATCGATACGAGAATATCTTGCCGAGTCTTGTTGTTTCTGAGATTGAACCGTTGCGAAAGTCATCAAGAATACGGAAACCGGTGAACATAGATGATTTTGTTGTAAACAGTGCTGAAACGATTTTCGAACCTGATGATCCCATTGATATTGAAGACGCACTGTCCAGAAGTGATGCGAAGTTGTGGAAAGAAGCTACGAAAGAGGAATATGAAGCACTCATTGAAAATGAAACTTGGTTTTTGACAGATCTTCCTCCAAACCGTAAATCAATTGGAGTCAATTTCTGCTCTTTTTAATCGATATATTCTGGGCTATTCTTGGCTCAATTCATAAGAAATAGTTTATTTCATCACATGCACATGGGATTTGGAATTTAACAGCTTTCGATATCATCGTGATATCAGTCGATAGGGAACCTGGAATCATGTCAATTCATATTATGAAAGGGACCTCTTAAGATGACGTCACTTTTCTATGGAAATGTTTCTGTCACTAATAGACTTTTTGATAAAATTATTTTTTCAATGGTCATCGCGTCAGTTCTCATGCCCTTCGTTAAATCAGTACCACAAGATGTGCATTCATGAAAGTCGTAAGAATTATAGAATTACCGTAATGGAATAGTTTTTCTTGTTACCCTTACAGTTTTCGCGAAAATGTTTTTTTCATCGAGTAACAACAATTCTTTACACCCCTCGTAACATCCGAACCACGAGATGTGCGTCCATGAAAATCATACCAATTTTGGAGAATTTAATGTTGTTTGCCATAGCGAAATCATTTTCCCTGTTACCCCACAGTTTTTGAGAAATATTTTTTTATCGGGCACCAATTCTTCACACACCTCGTAAAATCAGAAACCCAAGATGTGCGTTCATGAAAACCTTATAAACTATAGAGAATTTCATGCTGATTCCCGTAGTGAAATCATTTTTCTTGTCACCCGTACAGTTTTCGAGAAAATAATTTTTTTATCGAGCAACCACAATTCTTCACACCCCTCGTAAAATCAGATCCACGAAAAGTGCGTTCATGAAAATCAAAACAATCATAAAAATTTTTATGTTGTTCACCGTAGTGGAATCGTTTTCCTTGTCTCCCTCACAGTTTTGAAAAAATGATTTTTTTATCGGGCATCGTCAATCAGAAATCCGAAATGGGCGTTGATGAAAATTATACCAGTTATAGAGAATTTCATGTTGATTGCCGTGGTAGATTCGTTTTTCTTGTCACCCTCACAGTTTTCGAGAAAATGATTTTTTTATCGAGTAATAACACTTCTTCACACCCCTCATAAAATCAGAACCACAAGATGTGCGTTCGTGAAAGTCATACAAATCATAATATGCCCGATAATAAAATTATTTTCTCGAAAACTATGAGGGTGACCAGGAAAACGATTTCACTATAGTAAACAACATCAAATTTTTCATAACTGGTATGATTTTTATGAACGCACATCTTGTGGTTCTGATTTTACGAGGGGTGTAAAGAATTGACGATGCACGATAAAAACATCATTTTCTCGAAAACTGTGAGGGTGACAAGGCAAATGATTTCATTACGGTAAATATCAAATTCTTCTTAATTGGTATGATTTTCATGAACGCACATCTTTGTGGTTTCTGATTTCACAAGGGGTGTGAAGAACTGTTCTTACTCGATAAAAAAATAATTTTTTCGGAAACTGTGTGACAAGAAACAAGTAAAACGATTACACTACGGCAATCAACATGAAATTCTCTGTAATTTGTATGATTTCCATGAACGCAAATTTCGGGTTTTTGATTTTACGAGGGGTGTAAAGAATTGATGATGCCCGATATAAAAGTCATTTTCTCAAAAACTGCGAGGGTGACAAGGAAAAAGATTTCCCTACGGTAAACAACATCAAATTCTTCTTGATTGGTATGATTTTCATGAACGCATATTTTATGGTTCGGATATTACGAGGGGTGTAAATAATTGTTGTTACTAAAAAATTATCGCGAAAACTGCAAGGGTGACAAGAAAAACGATTCCATTAGGGAAATCAACCTGAAATTCTATAAATCTTATGATTTTCATGAACGCACATCTTGGGGTACTGATTTAACGCGATGCCCATTGAAAAATTCATTTTATCAAGAAGTCTATTAGTGACAGAAACATTTCGATAGAAAAGTGACGTCATCTTAAGAGGTCCATTTCCTAATATGAATTGACATGATTCCAGGTTTCATATCGACTGATATCACGATGATATCGAAAGCAAAATATAAAATAAACCTCCTTAGTCTTAATAACTGAGCTCCTAAACTAATTCAGGTAACTAATTTCGAGTCGGCGCCACACAAACAATCAACGAAAATCATTAAGTTACTTCAAAAAAATTATCAGAATGTCACCGCCCAACTCGATTGCATCATTTCACGCCTTACCTAATCCATTTGCTGGTTTGTTTGGCGCCGACTCAAAATTAGTTACTTACATTAGTTTAGATTTTATTTTTTACTTTTCAGTTCCGTATTTCGTCGGTTTAATTTTTTGTTAAAAAGTTTTTATGATTTCGTGAGGAAGAAAAAGTTTGAATATTTATACAAAAATAGATAACAAAGATTAATGCAGGAAATTTAAATAACATAATAGATGTTCAATGTGTCCACCATTATTATCACTGCATAATTGATAACGTCTTCTTATATTTATAAGTACATTGAAAATATTATTATTAACAATGTCCATTAGAAATCCTCAGAAAAATGGATCTATAGGGGTCTAGTCCGGTCTGTTAGGTGGCCATTCAATACTTTCATTATTTCCTATCAATATTGGGAATACATTATTCAAATGTTCTAGGACACTATTAGGGGTCGCCCCATCTTGCATCCAAATCACACTGGGCAAGCTCGGTTTCCAAAAAATCCTGTAAAACAATATTTCCTCCTTCTGGGATGAGTATTTTTCGATAGGTGACTCCTGTTAATATATAATCATAAAATATAAGGCCAACAAATATATTTCAAAAAATTCAGTTTTTCTTCCTTTTTTTTTTTGTTTTACCAATCTTTTTCTGTTGTCCTTCTTTCCCATTTTTCCTATCGAAAACTCCTGCCGTAGAAAAACATGACATAATATTTTAGTTGAATAATCGGGATCCTCATTCTAATTTTGAATCATCTGTTGGCAAAATTCCAACCTTTTTCTCTTATAAGTCTCTGTTAAAACTTGTACGGGTATAAAATTTTATATGGCTTCTACCTAATTGATCGGTTACATTTTTTAAACTACATTCAGAATTAAAAAAAAAATAATAGAATGTTTAAAAAAGTCTATTTGCGAAATAATATGGATAGGCTTATCTAGCTGTTCTTCCTAGTTTTTTTGAACTACATGCCTTTTTCTACTGAAACTGAAGGTATGATTCATCTTTTGGTAAATATTTCTGAATGTATTTTCTGACCGTTGTTTGACGATTTGGATATGCACTTTTTGCTGCGCGTTTATTTTTGTTGTTTTATATATAACAAGTATTTGAACTTTTTTTTCCTCACTGATTTTGATTATTAAAGAAATCTCACTAAATAAAGATAATATAGCCGTCACTTTCATAGCTTACTTCGAAAATGTTAACTTCCATCGGATAGGTATTAACAGTAACAACTAATCTAACTGCGTTATTCGACGTTCAAAACTCAAAAACGGTATAATATATAGCAAGGCAAAATCTGGTATAGTATTTCTAATCCCAATTGGAACGACATAAAAAGGAATTCTCTTTGCACTTGCCGCCTTGACATAGGCGTCCGTATATTATTTTTCAGTGGTATTTCTTCAGTTACTTATTATTACCATCTTAGCAATTGATCACCCCATGTAAAAGTAGACACAACTGAATTTTATTATTTGTTTCAAAAGGTCTCCAGAAAGCCATATTGATAAAACTATTTTCAATGGATAATTCCCAACCTCACGGCACGGCACTGATTAAGGAATATTGTGAACTGGGGATATCATGCGGCTTCAGATAACATGTGTCTAATCCAGCTAGCTGAGCTTTCATTACCCAAATATATTTGATAGCGCCTTCACTAATAATCTGGGAAACTAGAGACACGCGCCAGAACTTTTTTATGATTGTACCAGGAATGCTTTGAAAGTAAAAATACTGGTAGTATATAAATTTCCCATTCGCCGGGCAGTGCATATGAACACTCCTCGTAGTGCTCTTATTTTTATTGCCGTTCCAATTGGGATTAGAATAACTATACACAGTCGTGTCAAAGATGGGGAATGGTGTGAGAGCAGGAGTGTATTCTAGAAACCCAAGGACTGAGTTCAGCTACTCATTGGGTATCCACACTTCTGTATTTGGAGCAGAGGTCCACGCAATCCTTCAATGCGTGAAGGAAAACAATAGAAAAGCAATAGTACAGGAACAGAGAGAACATTCTCTCAGATAGCCAGGCAGCACTGAGTAGCCAGAAAGTGACGTCCCTACTGGCATGGACCTGTAAAGAGAAACTGACAACACTGGTAGAACAAAACCGCGTCAAGCTGATTCGGGTGCCAGGACATCAGGGATTTGCAGGGAATGAAAAAGCTGACGAACTCGCTAGGAGAGGATCGGAAAACGAACCGGGTCTAGGACAGACCCTCGGGGTACCGAAACGTACCACACGAGCGTCTGTAGAAGACTACATCCAGGAAAACCACGAACAATACTGGAATGACATTCCAAGAAACAGACACGGTGTTACGACCTGTACAGGGTGTTATTTAATTTTAAGCCCCACTCCTGACTAGCCATTGTTATGACTGGGGACATTTGGAGAATTGAAGACCCCACAACTGACTAACCATTATTACGACTCGCCATAAACAGGGTGTTATGACTTAACACAGTACACCTGTAAAACCAATTGTTTCGCAAACCTCATATTCACTTCTATAATAGAACACTTTAGAAAACCCAAATAATAAGGATTTTACAACCAAATCTTTTTCACACAATTTTACAGTATCAAAGCGTGTCTTAAAAAGTCTTCAGAGGTTCTATACGCAGTGTTGTCTAAAAGCTTAACAACTTGAGTTACTTGAAGAGCGATCTGTTCTAATAATTCACTCTGTATGTGATTGAGGTTCGTTCTAACCTATGTACTCGGTCATATCTCAAGCTTTAAAAAAAACTAAGTAATATAAGCGCAAATTTAAAAGATATAATTAAGATCAATTCTTCTTGGCCCTCATCAAGAAGCCTGGAACCGGTATGCGGATTGTTAGGTGAACACGACATAAATTGAACATAATCGAGCTTATCAGAAAGGAACATTTGCATTCAATGTCCATTGATATTATATGGAAGTATGCATGGATTTTCAGGTGAATATCATTCAACGTTCTGCGTGGTATTTGCCAGGAAAGTAGTTGTTTTTCACCTGAGATCTACCATTTTCTGGTTCAATTTTATATTGAATCCTTTATGTGAAGAAAACCGTTTAATTCGATTTTTCTAGTAATGTTTTCGTTACAAATATTATTCCATATAAATCTAATTGTTGCTCTATGTTTTTACATGTTCTAATGCTGTCTTTTACATATTTTTGTATTCCACCGAAAATGACCATTCTCACTAACATTGTAAGTAAGTTTATTCTTATATTTATCAACATACTATAGTATTTTCACCTTTGTAGCTCCCTGATGATGCCAATATTCACTGTCGAAATATTGGAAATATAATGTTATAAGAGTACATTTGCGTTTGCTGCTGTCCCAAAGAATTTCTCAGACTTTTTCCTAACTAGTCAGCAAAGACTACCTCTCTTCTTTCTATATATATATATATATATATATATATATATAATATATATATATATATATATATATATAACGTTTAGTATCCAATATGAATTGACGAATATGGCAACCGAGCATGAGAGCCTACACCAGACAATGAAGTCCAGACGTTGCAACGATGATAAGCTGGCTTCGCTATTCAGTAACATTATCTGAGTCAGGGTCAGTTGTACGAACGCTTCGCCATCTAACGCATATACTTCAACCAATATAATATTTGAATTGATCTATTTCCACTGTTTGATTCAAATAAATATTATATTTGTGTTGGAACAAATTTTCATTCTTATGAGTTGGAGATTGTTTCAATAGATTAACATATATTCAAATAAAAAATAAGTTAGCATTGCATTGGGAAATCCATTTTATCACCGCAATAAAATCATTCCATCAATCGAATACACCCGTGTTTTAAGATGAATTTCATTTAGTCGGATCAAGCCAATAAGAATAACCACATTAATTTGGTTGAATTAACAAATCCTTTTTTTTTTCATCTAACGCGAAGTGACTCCCACATCAGCTTGCTACTGCAAGGTGTTCATGAAGGATTTTCTCCACCCCCTAATAATTGAAAAAACACCGTAACATGACATGCCGATTGTAATATAAATATTACATTTGTAACACATAAGAAAAACGCTGGCTACGAGCAGACGGTCATGTTTTTAGAACAGGGCTCATGCGCGTGTTTCAGAGCGGTGCCGTTAGACGGCCACAGCCGCTTACTGAATGAATACCTGAGTTCTTGTTCTTCTTCTTCTGTGCACATGGTCGGCTCATTGTGCGCCCACATGATCTGAGAATCAGCTGGGCATGCCAATTTCTCTGACGAAACTCAGCAGTTTCCTCAGCTGAATCTCTTTGACATCTTCTGGGTTCAGAATCATGCTACCCAGGTTGATCTCCCTCTGGTGCACCAAAGCGTGGCACTCACTAAGGATGTGCGACGATGTTTCGTCATATTCCAGACACCATCTGCATAAGGGATCATCTGTAATCCCAATGAGTTCCATGTGCCTGTTCAGATGATTGTGTTCCGTTAGGAGCCCAGCCACAGTCCTGATATCCCGTCTGTTGAGTGACAGGATCTCTCTTGACAGTTTCTTCGAAGGCCCCTTTATTTGGAGCTTCGATTGCCTCATGCATGGCGCCTCCATGTTTGAGATGGCGATGCTATTGGGTATTCCCAAGATTGGTTCCGGTCCGACCGGAGTCTTTCCCGCTCCAATATTGGCTACTAAGTCTGCCTCTTCTTTCCCAGGAACATCTGTGTATCCTGGTACCCATATGAGACTGACTTTCGGACACCAATTTGGATGTGATCTCGTTCGATCCTATTGCCATGATTGCTGCCTTGCTGTCCGCAGGTGAGTATAGCATTTACTTCGGCCTGGAACACTAAGGCGTATTTGCCTGGAGGAACTGAGATTTCTCTCTTTGTATCTTCCTTGTATACTCCTGCGCCAGACATTCTCCCAAGTCTTGATCCATCCGTACCTGAGTTCACCGACTTTATCTTTATCTTCGAAAACTTCAAGGTAAAATATTCAAAAATGAAAAAGTAATGGATACTTCCTGAAAAAAAGTCAGATTCTGTAGATATCTTCACGAATTTTGAATAATTCAAAAGGTACAATACGTATTAAAAAAATTCGATTGTAATGACGTATTTTAATGTACTTAATAAACCAGTCGATTATTCTTCTACAAGGATCGATATTGATTGAATTATCAGTTGTACAACAAAATTCAAGGTAACTCTTCATCAAGAAAAATACCCCTGAATTATATATCAGAATACTTTTCCAACAAAACCGAGAGTAATCCGGTTGAACGGCGCTAATTTATCCACCTCGAAGAGAACAAAGCCCCAGGGAATCAACGTGGTAATGATTCCTGGCAAATTTTTCAACCCGACATTTTCTCGAAAATCTTTGAACGCATATTTCATTGGATATTGTATGAACTGTTCTCATGTGAATTATGGGAGTTTTTTCAACATGGCTTTGATGTGCTTTGTTTTTTTAAGCAGCTTCCACTAGCGAGGCACATCGACTGACTAGTTTCGTTATCACCTTCGCTGCTGAATTCAAACTGAGAGGTATACCAGGTGCGGCAAAAGTGTTTTGGTGGATTTGATACACTTCAACGTCAGAATTTGACTTTTGTTCGTGACATAATGAATACCATGACGCTCATGTATATCTGACGCGTGACACCGATCGGTGTGGGGCGTACCTGGTTGATAATTTCTTGCTCATTGCTGACCGACACCGATCGGAGACACAGAGATTTTAAACCATTTTATGGAAAGTACAGGTGCTGAATGCTAAATCTAGGATATACCTGTCTGATTTTAGATAGTACAAGACATAAAGCAACAAAATGAACGAAAATATTTTTATTATAAAAACACAAAACATGTCTCTCTCAAACAAAGGGTAACCGAACTAGTATCAGTAACATAAGTGAAATTCACTATTTCGTCGTTAAATAGTAGTCGAAAGTCAACAGGTTGATTATCTCCAGAAGTAGGTACTAGTAATTCATTTATTTTGCTGAATTGGCTCTGTTTAATTACCATGGGACTATCAGTCCATTTTGGTTCAAAAACGCACTCGGGTTGATATTCAGCCCCTTGCGACGTTCCTGCTATATATATATATATATATATATACAAAAAGTTCATCACAAGTAATGTTAATATTGTAGGTATATCTGCAATCGACTTCACCTGTGTCAGCTGAAACGACATTATCTCCTTCAGTTTCCGAATTCAATACAAAATCATAATCACTCGATTCATGCAAATCGTATTCATTTTCCTCATCACTGCTTTCAAAAGTAGCTGAGAGCTCTTCTTCTGTGAGTTTTTTGGGTTCTTATAAGTTGGTTTAGCCTCTCTGTTGCACTTCTGTCCATCTCAATGCGGCAAGAAATCACAGAATCGAAACCTAAGCAATTTGTTACCTCAAATACCACGCTGACAAACACACGTGCGTTTCACTGTAGTGCTACGTTCATACTGGCCGGTGTCAGATGCACTGTTCATGCAACCACTGTGACACCGATCGGTGACATCAGCACTGAATAAGTTACATAAAAATTGGGGCCATTTTTCGTTTTCGTGAAATGGACTACGATGGGCGGAACTTACGAACCTTTCCATTTAAAATGCATGTTAATTGCCCATAAGAAATTTGTATTTTTTAGTTTATTCCTGATTGTGTTATAAATAACGTTGAAAATATTCATATTCAGTTATAGTGAGGCAAGCTTCTGGATTTTTCATGGAACTCCATGGAACTTATAATATATTTATGGCTTATTTGAGGTAGTTGAAGTTATGTCATTGTTTTGTTCTAATTCAGCCAATTTTACTGGCATATCTTTCATTTTGGAGCATTCCAATGTCTTTTATCCTTCTTTAATTATTTTATTGTCATTTTCCAGGAACTCGTTAGTGCTAGAGAGCTTTGAAACGTGTTATAAGTCATTCCAAACCATAATTCTGAAAATAAAACATACATAACAAAACAATTACATGACCTCAACTCTTTTAAATAAGCTATGAATATATTAAAACCCTCACCTCTCTACAAAATATTATGGGAATTCCTAAATTTGGCCCTACTTTAACAAAATATTAGTATATTCACCCTTATTTATGAAATATACTCACAAATGGCCTTAACTCGTATAACTTGAAGTATTTATTACTAGAGCCAACGCGGGTAACAGAAAAATCAGCTACATGTCTCGATAATGTGTTAATAAATTTCAACCAATACAAAAGAGCAAATGTCATTGAAGAAAACATATCTGATCACTATAGGCATTCACTTAGAGGTAGTAAATCTGGAAACTGTAAGAGCAGAGTCAATTTGTCGACCTATAACAGAGTTAGGCAAAGCTGAATTCAGAAATATCATCAACAGTATAAATTGGTACGAATATTATAAGTCAAATGATAATTTTTTTTGACAAAGTTAAGTGAAGCAATAAAATATGCAGTGGATGTGGTTTTTCCACAGAAGAAAATAAGAGCAAAAAACATCAAAGTAAATTGGTTTGATAGTAAGTTGGAAGAAATGAGGACTAATAAGAAAAACTTGTGGCTAAGTACAGGTAATCTATGTCTGAAAGAGGAGTATAATGAGTTCAAATAGCAATTAAGGATGCAAAGTCAAACTCATATAACAATTTAATTCAAATGAGTGACAATGTAAGTAAAACCACATGGTCTATCATAAATAATTTTAACAATAAATCCGATAAAGTTTTGAAGAAAAGTGAAATAACAGCAAATGAAATGAACAACTTTGCCGATATAATTAATAAATTAATTGCTAAGATTCAGTTTTTTTTTAAACCTACGAATGGAACAGAAGTCTCCAGCGTGATTTATCCTTTTAAAAATTCAAAAAGCATGGACCCCTACAATATTAGTCCAACTATTATAAAAATTGCTGATGATTCGATAACTGAACCCATTGTTCATTTAATAAATGTATATTTCTCAAATGGAAAATTTCCAGATTTTTCAAAGCTGTGCAGAGCCACAAAATAGGTGATTTAAATGACTGCAATATTTATAGGTTTAATAACCCTGTATTGCCTGAACTTATCGAAATAATTTCAAAAGAGAGGCTTATAACTGATCTAGAATGAGGAGAATATTTAAGTGAAAGGCAGTATGGTTTTAGAAAGTTACATTCATCCACTCGAGCCGTAACAGACATTATTCATATAGTAGCAAAAAATATAGATATGGGTATATTAACCAGAGCTATGTTATGCGACCTTTCGAAAGCTTTCGATAGTGTATGCCACCACATGTTTCTGAATAAGTTAGAAAAATATGGTATAAGAGGTTCAGCAATAAACTTGTTAAAATCATGCTCAACTGGTAGAAAGCAACTGGTCTACAACAACACTCCATCTGATAAACAGGTAATCAAACATGAAGTTCCCCAAGGATCGATGTTGGTTCCTCTTCTGTTCATTTTATACATACATGATTTACCATTATATGTTGACATAGCGGATACTTTTCTTCATGCAGATGACGCCTCTTTTATAATTATAATAATGATAATAATAATCATTTTTATTGATAGTAAGTGAGACATAATTCGTACATGAAATGTGATTCCTACCACTATCAAAGGGCAGAGTTAGCGTTTAACCATGTGTTAGATGGGTCAGTACTTTCGTACACTCAACCAATATTCTAATATGTTAATGGAGAATAGAAAAGAAAAAAAAAACTGAATTACAATATCTAGTATTATACCTATATAATAATAATGTGTAAGACACAAAAAAGAACTATGTAAGTAATGATATGTCAGTATGTCAGATCACGTAGAATGGGGATAGACCGTACATGGATATTATTCTATTTAAGAGTATAGATATACAGCAGGAATAAAAGAAATAAATAAATGTATATCATCCATCAACAGAAGTTTTTTAATTTTTTCTTGAAGAGTCCTCTGGTACCTTTTTTGAGATCATCTGGTACCTTTTTTGAATAGCCGTGATATCATGTAGGAAAATGAAGACTGATAGAGAGAGGTTTTATGCAAAGGTGGTGTCAATTTGGACTTGAATCTGATATTAATGTTGTGGACGACTGTTCGGAACGATACTTTTTCAAATAAGTATGGTGGCTTCTTCTCGAGGATGATTTCATGATACAGCACAGATGAATGCAGAAAGATGCGTTTATGAACACTTAGCCAACCCAGCTCTCTCAAAGGGATTGATATATTATTTCGTTTCCTCAAACCACAGATAAGACGACCACATGAATTTTGAACCAATTTCTGTTTATATCCGATTTGAGTAAGGCTGGGCCGAAGACAACATCTGCGTGATTTAAGTGAGACAAGACTAGGGCTTCGCATAAGATGATTTAACTTTTTTGTAATTATTAAATCAAGTAATACAGGTAGACTTGAAGAGTTATCGAAAAAAACACAATAAAAATTTGAACAATACTTTGATGAAAATGTATTTTGTTTGAATAATGATAAAACTAAAATTATAGATTTTAACAAAAGAACGAATAATGATAACGAAAATAATGTGCGTTTACTAGGATTTCATAAAGACAGGAATCTCAGCTGGAAAACACAAATTACAGTTATCAATAAGAAACTGTCCAAAAGTCGCTTTGCCCTGAGGAGAATGAGAAGCGTGGTAAACAAAGATGTACTCAGAATTGCATATTTCGGTTTGATACAATGTCATTTGCAATATGGGATATTATAATGGGGATCAGTATCAGCAGCAAATGATGATTTTATATCCCAGACAAAAATAATCAGAGAGATGGTTCGAGCTAATTTCAGAGATCATGCAAAACCTTTATTAATTGATTCAGAGATATTTACCATGTCTATATATACTTGAAGCTATCATATACGTACATATAAATAAAGGGCACTTATACATGATTACAATACTAAAAGCAAAGAGGTCATTAGAACAGCAAAAATGAAATTAGTAAATACTGAAAAACAAACAGAGGTAATATATGGCAAAATATATAATACGATTCCAAAAGAATGGAAAAACTATCCAAGAAAAAAATTAGAATTTGTGGTGAAGCCAACCATAAATGAGGTTTTTGATGCAGTCTGGCTAGTTGATTAAAGGCAAAAGGCACTAAGGAAATTGTTCAATTTTAATGTGTATTTTAAGAATATGTGTTGAATATATTTTTAGGTTACTAGCTATATTTGTAATGTGATTTGTATACCTTTTCTATTTTTTTCATGTGTCTAAAGAAATTATGCGTGTTTGTTTTCAAGTGTACATGATTTTCCAAAAAAATTGTGGGAACCCTTTATGTAAAAAGGTACAACTTTGTTTCGAAACCTTTTCTCATATCTCCAATACTTCTGGAGTTGAAGCTCAAAATATGAAAATTCGGGTTTTTTTTATTTTGCTACGTGCACACATCTCTACTACTCTCATCCGAATATTCATCTAACTACCACTCAAACGTGGTAATTTTTTCCACAATCACAAGTCTCGATTGCGCTATAAGGAAAAATCAATCACTATCTCAAATGTGAAATCATCATTATTAGCGCGTGCCCTTTGGTATTCCATAACATATTTTCCATTATACCCCTTTCTAATATCCAACAAAGGGATGAGCTCCAAAAAATCCCCTAACTCTACACCGATGTTATTTCCAGTACATTAAAATGAACGATTATTACCCTTTTCCCAGTGTGTACCAGCTGGCAACCTGTTGAAACACGCCCATCAGATAATTAACCACCTGATGCAGCATTTCTGCCGCTATGTCTAGGCCGAGCGAGGCGCTGTTGCCACGTCTTGCAACGCAAGGTCACTGTCAGACGCAAACAAGTGTAAAGAGAGAGAAGCGGATAATGAGGGAAAGCGAGGGTTGTTCCAATTTTAGCTCGTATGTCGGTTGGGGAATATAGTTCTAATCCAGAGTTACTTCTTGATTTCCATGTAATACAGTTTATGATGTTCCCTCATGCCAATGATTTATAGAATATTGTTCACCAAATAATTCCTTTGCACTGAGAAAATTTAAAGCATCGATTTTTTTTACCTGTACTACGAAAATGGAGAGCATCGAATATTGGATCTCCCAGACAGCACGGAATATTCCTAGAATATTCTCTAAATATCCGAAAGGAGAAGAGTATATTCGAATATACATGGAATATTCCTAGAATATTCACATGCCTCTAGTATATTCCAATATGCATATTCCTGGAATATTCTCGGGAGAATGTACCACGAATATTCTCGTGAGAATATTCCTGTATGAATATTCATAGAATATTCCTGTGTGAATATTCATGGAATAATCGTGTATGAATATTCATAGAATGATCAAAATTGAATATTCTGTATATTAGATTCATGGAATATTCTCCCTCATTTAGATGGAAGGAACACCAATAACCATTTTCGAGTTCAATATACGGGAAAAGTATGAGAAAAAGTGCGAATAGATGTATTTGATTTGCAAACAGAGTTCTTGTTCAGACAAGCTGACGAAAATACACCACTGTACTGACCAAATTATAATTGGTCGAAAAATATCGAGGTGCACTTTCAGGACCAATCAAAACCATTCCGCGCGCGTCAGCGTCTGTCGTTCAACCGGTAGTCGTAGCTTAACCCCATGACAGAGCTGTGAGCATTTTAAATTGACATTTGACATCTTTTGTTTTTTTCACTGGTATGGGTTACTTTTGCATATTTGTATGTGAAACTACTGTGTTTGGAATTGTTTAACAAATATTTTTAATAATCACCATAGTGTGGTAAGTACACTTTTATGTTACCATTCATTTCATTCCATAAAAATTTCATTTGTATATCACTGATCATTTCATTTTTAATGCGTTTTCTACAAAATGCCTGAACGAAAAAGAAGCACTGCTTGGTATAAGGAAGTACACCAGGAAACTGAAAATATTCTTAATGCAATTTTCACACAAACTCCGTCACAGCATACAAAAAGACAGTTGAGTAACCAAGTTGAAACTATTAGTGATAGAATGGATAGAATGGATTCAGATAGCAGTAGTTCGATCTTGCAATTCTTGTTTTTCAGAGATATCCCCGTAGTGACAGAAAAAACGGGTTAATAAAATATGTGTTAGTATTATTATAACTATATAGAAATAGACCTGTTCAAATTCATGTTGTTTCATTTCATTGTAGGGAAGGGGTGTGCAGTCTGCGGAAATCAAATGGTCTTTTTTTCTGAGTGGAACCTGCAATGCCAATCCACAAATACTCTGAGGAAAACAATAACGTATTGCACTACTACATAATTTTTGGAATGGGGTTTTGTTTCTTGGCGAATGTAAGCAAATACATTGCTTGAATTGTCAGGCATAATTGTGGAAGTGTATATTATTGATGTGAAAGTGCCATCAATATTTTATATTTGAGGATACTCATGTGGGGAAACAGTTGTATTTTTCTTTATTTTCTTAATTTGTTACATTTCAGAAAATGGTTATTTTGTTCTGAAAACCCTTCAGGATATTTAGGGAATATTACTATCATATTCCTGAATTACTTTGAATATTCTCGGAATATTCATAAATTATGTTCATGGAATATTCTAGGATTATCCTTTCTGGAATATTCATGGGATATTGAAGGTACATTCTGGATATACAAGGAATATTCCCAGAGGATATTCCAGGAGTCTTCTTTCTGGAATATTCATGGAATATTCTGGGAATATTCTGGATATTCCGGGAATATTCAAGGAATATCTATAACTTCCCCAACCAGCACATTCTAGGAATATTCCAAAAAAGATATGTATATCCCTGGCACATTTAAGAATATTCAAATATCCCAAAAATAATATTCTATGAATATTCATGGAATATCAAGTGCTGTCTGGGCTGAGTACCCGTAGTGTACAATTCACTCTTATGTGAGCTTTGATCGAGGGTTTCGTACATCAAGAAGAATGACCAAACATTATAGGGATCATTCACCAAAGAGATAATAATTCTTCACGATTTTCATAATTTTTTTTGGTGGTAGTCTATTTAGACGGCACCACTCCTCAGGAAGTGATTGGTTGGTAACTAAGAACTTGTCAAAGTATTTAATTTTTACAAAGTATTCATGAAAGTAGGTACCATTTAATTTCATTGGCAATGATTGGTTGGTAAGTAACAACTTGTCGAAGTGATAATTTCATTACAATTCGGGCTACAAGCTTTTTGAAACCAAATAATTTAACAGAAAATAATTAAATCATTGTCAGCTATGACTTGAACTTATTTTATATGTTTTAGTACAAGGCTTACATAAAAGCTTGCCTTTTGAAAGTTTTTATATAAGTTGTTTTATTTTTTGCTTTTAAGTTAGTTCGCCTCAATCTGTTCATTTCTAATAGAGCAGCATCGTTATTACAAGGTATCTTCCCTCTAAGTATTGAGCTGAAAAAAATCATGATCTTCGACCCCAAAAACTCCTACACACCAAATTTGAATAGAATCTGACCATAATCACAAAACCCGTCCGCCATCCTGGAGTCGCCATCTTGAATTTATAGATTTTGACAAAACATTCATAATCTCCGAACTTGAAAACACCTCCACATACCAATTTTGAATAAATTGAGACCTTTATTCAAAATTGGTATGTGGAGGTGTTTTCAAGTTCGGAGATTATGAATGTTTTGTCAAAATCTATAAATTCAGAAAACTCGTCCTCCATCTTGTGGCCGCCATCTTGAATTTATAAATTTTGACAAATTATTCAAAATCTCCGATCCCGAAAAGCCTTGCCTACAATTTTGAATCGAATTGGGCCATAATCACAAAATTCGTCTTCCATCTTGAATCGCCATCTTGAATTCATGAATTTTGACAAAAAATCCATAACCTTCGACCCCGAAAACCCCCACATACCAATTTGGAATCGATTCAGACCATAATCACGAAACTCGTCCGCCATCATGGAGCCGCCATCTTGAATTTATGGATTTCGACAAAAAATTCATAATCTCCGACCCCGAAAACCCCCCCATACCAATTTTGAATCGAGTCGGAGCATAATCACGCAACTCGTCCGTCATCATGGAGCCGCCATCTTGAATTTATGGATTTTGACAAAAAATTCATAATATCCGACCCCGAAAACCCCCACATACCAGTTTGAATCAAATCGGACCATCTTGGAGCCGCCATTTCGTTTTTATCTCTAAAAAACAAATTTCATAATGCATTGTCACCAGAATTATGAACACCTGCCTAATTTCAAATTTATCGGACGACTAGAAGTCGGTCAAAATTCACTTGCAAGATTCGACCCTAACTAACGAACGAACTAACAAGTTGAACTAAATAAAAGCTTGTAAAAATGGCTACCTTCAATATTTGACCAGTCGATATCAAACCAACTGGTGGAATGTGAGCTGCGTTGGAGCACTTCATATTTTTTTTCTTTGTTGGATAATTCTAGCATTTGCTAGGATTGTCTCTGAAACTGCCCTTTGCGTACTGTTCTTGAGAGGGTACTTGCAATCGTATATGCTGGATATTTCTGAATCAATTAGTAGAGCACGCAGAGACGTAAACATCTATAATATTTTAATCTTCAAAAATATGATATGAATAACAAAAATACTATGCCCAATTAATCGAATTTTACTATGACAATGTTGAAAGGACTGGAAGAATATGGAAAGCAATGGTGTGGGTGTTATTGTTTTTTAATTGGTCCCAGGGTGAGCTGTTATAATTTTAGTTCATAATTCATAGATTCCAGTTTCTGGAATGGAACTAACATGGAAAAGGGAGCTTATATTTCGATAAAAAAATTCGTCGTCTTGTCTTGGATATAAACATAGTTCTACACAAACGGATTATTATATTTCGCCTGGTGAAGATATGCAACAAATTTGCTAATGTGTTTCGTCTGAGAATGTCTAACAAAGCATCATTGATTCAAATCCGTGGCCGAAATTCTGTCCAGTCGGCAGAATACACGAGAAGCTAGAGTAGCTGTTGAGACTAGAGAGTGGACTTTGGATCATATTCCTCGCCTCGAAAATAATTTTGTTACCAATGAAATTGCCAATCTGGGCGTGGCTTCTGGAATGCAGGAGCGAGAAGTTGGACAGACAGTCAAGTCGGGAGCGGGTCGCTTATAGTCTAAAGTTTATAGCCTAAAGGTGTTCTCACAACTGGGGCCGCCGCTTTTGGCGGCGGACCAATGTTTTTGGTTAGTTTATGGCTTTGCCAAAAATGGGTTGATTTTCAGGCCCAGACGCGAAGAGACGCGAAAATATTTTTTCCGAGACGCTAGTTTACGAGAGAAGCGTCGAGAATAAAAATGTTGAAATTTTAGTAGTTAGTTCGGGTGACTAGATATTCAAGTTATAAAATGTATTCGAATATCGACAGAGTGGTCCGAGAAATTTGGGAAATGTAGTTGGAAAGTGGGATAGCGGTAAGTGCGGAGCTTTTTGGAAAGGTAGTTCAACGCTTGCTTTCATTTTATTGTTTGGGGTGATTAACATATACAGAAACTATTCATATTGATGCAAATGCATAGAAAGTTATTGAATTAGAGAAATATAGATACGAGGTTTGACGGGAAGTACAGTTTTTATTTTTTTCACTTGAAGAACAAGGAAATAGAAAAAAAAAAGTATGAGCTCATTTGACGTTGATTGATGTTTTGACGTTTATAGCTGTGATAATTTTCGAAAGCTAGATATGATTTTATTTTTCCATTTTGTTTTATTGATATTATTTTTTGATGAACTTTTATTGGTTAAATATTGTTTATGTTTTTTTTATTCAATAGGAGTATAAAAGTTATCTTGTGTATTATTTGAAACTGAAGTTGATGAAAAGATCTTGAATTCAATATGAAAGTCATTTCAGTTGAGAGGCAAAGTCATTCGAATTCCATTTTCCCTTGAAGAAAAGTCATTCGAGACAAAAGACAAAAAGTACTATTTGATAAAATAAAAATAAAATAAAAAAAGACCTCGCATATTAAGCCGAAGGCACGAATCTAAGTCAGAAGGACTAATAATGACCCAAAATAACAGTGCCTTACATTCTAGTATAGAAACACTATAAAAATTGGTGTTATGTGTGGAAAAATCTAATTTTTATGCATATACCCTGGTGGAAGCAGCTGCCCTTATAATATGTAAATATTATATATAGGTACATCTTTAGGAAAAGAGAGTGTGACTATACTTCACATGAGGAGTTGAGACAATATAAGTATAGGAAATTTCATTATGTTATCTAATCGGGCGTACGAATTGATTCTAAGTTTGTACTTTTTTTATATATTTTTGGTAGGAAAAATATTGAAAGGTCATTATTATTTTTTTCACATAAAACAAAGAAATGGTCAGCAAAGCTCATTGCTTTTTGTACAAAGGGCGACATTAACAAAATAGTTTTTTTACCAATACATTTTTCCTTGAAAAAATTAAAATAAAAAACAGTCAATAGTCTATTGGCTTATTTGGGAGCATTTCGTTGGGAGAAGATGAAATTGTAATATAATTCCAGAGGAGAGTCTTATCAACATTTGAAATGCAGATGTAATGAAAGTGCTACAGGACGAGTGCCCATGAGTGCTGACTTATTGAAAAATATGTAAAAAATGACGCAGCATGAAATAAACCCGATAGAAATTCTCCTCTGGATGAGCGCATTGCGGATAACATTTTTCACGAGTATAATCCAATATGATGTTATGAATATAAGAAATATGAACGACTCAGCAACTCGACTCGTATTTGGCATAATATGACGAATTCATAAAGCAGAAGTTTAAGCAAAATCTCAGCTGCGAGAAATTGATTTAACTTCTACCTGTTAACAATAACCTATTTAGCATGAAGGATAATGGACAGCTGAACTTGTCACCATTTTTTCCTCCAACTTCCATGACCGCCACTCTAGAAAATAGAGGCAGAAACGGTTTTTTTCCCACTAGCTCTTCAACCGATTATCATATCGAAAAATTCAAATAACCAAATTTTTGGTTTTTTATTTTTATCTTCTACAAAAAAAAATTTTTTTCACGAAATTTGGTGAAAACCTCTTTTTTTATGTTACAAACACACTGTAATTTTTGTGATTTGAAATATTCATTTTTTCACCCTATTTTGACTTAATATCGAAAAAGCACCCTAATTTGCAATAGAAAATTATCCCGTCAAAATATCAGCTTTTTTAAAAAATTCGGTGGGATTTTTGTTCGTTGAAATCTCTACTTTCTGATGGTATAAAAAAAAAACATTACTATGGCAGAAAATGCAAAAAAACGAAAAAAACTCGAATCCGAATTTAATAAGACATCTACAATATTTTGAGAAAGTTGTAGAATCTTCTTTAAATTATATGCGTAGATGCCTATTTATTGCTATTTTAAGTTAACTTATATACCTGAGTGACCCACGGAAAATTTTAGCCCATCAAAAGGTATTTCATAGGGAAGTGGGGAAGAGGCTAGGAGGGTCTGGGCCTTACTACCTGTTATTTCTTTGCATTTTCTGAGAACATTTACCATAGTAATGTATCTTTTTTTTTACACCATTAGAAAGTAGAGATTTCAACGAACAAAAAGCCCAACAACTTTTTTGAAAATCCTGATATTTTGACAGGAGAATTTCTGATTGCAAATTAGGGTGCTTTTTCGATATTAAGTCAAAATAAGGTGGAAAAATAAATATTTTAAATCAAAAAAATTACAGTGTGTTTGGGACATAAAACGGTAAATTTTCACTGAATTTCGTGAAAAACATTTTTTTTTGTAAAAGATAAAAATAAAAAACAAAAAACTTGGTTATTTGAATTTTTCACATACATTTTGAGATTATGTGAAAAAAGTGTGGAAACCAAAGTTGTGGATCTTTTCATTACCTACAACTTTTTTCCATAGGACTTGTAGTTTTGCCGGAAATCGAGATAAACTGTTTTTTACCCTTAAAAACTCACCTCCTTCCACTTCCCGATCTCAGATCGCCCGTAAATTATTTTTGCTTTCATATTTGTTATATTCTCTTCCTTTTCCAATGGGTTTCATCCTACTTTTATTTTTTTGGTTTCAAAAATCATCGACAGACGTCTGAAAGAGAATCAATGAGCCATATCTTCAAAATTTTGCAGCTGGGAAGACTGATTTCTCACCCTAGAAAAAAACATAAAGACCCAGAAGCCACCTACGAGAATGGCCACTATGAAATACAAATGGAGAACATTTTGATTATTGATTTGGAATCCGAAAATATCACTTTTGTTAATCTCAGTCTGAATGAAGCACCGGGATTCGACCTGATGTTCTATGGCTCTGATTCTAGCCACTGGACCATGGCTAGAATACCTGGCTTTCACACAGGAGACTCGGGTTCGATTCTTGGGTATCGGAACAGTGTTTCTTGGTTATATTGTCAGTCCGGATGTGGATTCGGATCCGCGGCAGTGTTCTGTGACCTTACGAAAGCTTTCGACTGCGTGGATCACGAAATACTTCCACGGAAGCTTCGCCATTATGGATGTAGAGGAGTAACTTTGAAATGGTTTGAGTCATACCTGACAAGGCGTAGTTAAATAGTAAAGACTAATGAAATTTCAAGGACCACTGAGATAGATTCGGGAGTGCCACAAGGATCAGTTCTAGGACCAATTCTGTTTTTATTATACGTTAATGATCTATCCACTCTAGTAGGAGATTTAAGCCGGTTCTGGGTCTCCCCCCACCACTATGACGTCACGTGTGACCTTGAATAGTTGCAGGTGTGCAGTGTGTGTGTGTTTGACCTTGAGATTTGACTTTGAGATTTGTCATTGAGTTTTGATATTGGGTTTGGTCGACTTTGAGATTCGACTTCAGTTTTGACCTTGAATATGACCTTGAGATTCATAACATTAAGTTTTGACTTTGAGATTTGACCTTGAGTTTTGATGTTGGATTTGTTTCGGCAACCTCAAGATTTGATCTCGATGTTTGTTTGACCTTGACTAATGTTGTGGTGTAGGCATACATATTCTGTGTAGTCATGACCTTCATGAATCCTTGCACTCTCCAAGCGAGGAGGGCGTTTGTCCTGTGAGAGCTAAGAATGAACTGCGATTATTGATGAGTGCGCTGAATGTCAGAGAATCCCCTCAAATCCATACAGATTGCGCATCGCATCGGACTTGTTGTATGGTGGGGTATTTAACTGAAATATTCCAGGAGAAAGTGATTTCGAATCAGGGTCTCCTCCAGTGATCTATTGAAAACAAGTCGGTGAAATGTATTCGTGTGATTGTGGTAAAGATTTCACTCGAAGTGATAATCTACGTCGACATCAACGGGAAACTTGCCAGGGAGGTCCTTCAGTGAAACGAGTTAAATTGAACAATGGCGATGACTCACCACCTGCACCACTCTATACATGTAATTGTTGTAATGTGACATTTCCATATTGTCAATCAAGCTCTCACAATAGAACACCTCACACAGGACGAATTCATGTGTTCACTTGGGTGGTGGTGTACACCTCATTAAAAATGCATTCAAATGTCATTTCCAGCTACAGTATCTAGGTGAGAATATGTATACAGGTATGCACCTTTTTCAATGATATCAAGCATAAAGTACTCGAGCTATTGGAAAAACATTAAACTACACAACTCCATCAAAAGGGCAACATGGAAGTGTTTGGAAGTTATGTCATTCAAACACAGGAATTGACGACATCAAATCGTTCAATTCTCCCTGAATCGTATAGCAGATCGATCAACTGATTTGAATGGATTATTCGATGCATTTCGTGACATTATAATTGCCCAAAGTACGGAGTTTGAGGGCGTGATTC